>CAJUYH010000862.1:439-56291 GCA_910591685.1 Galerucella tenella | reverse complement strand
AGGAACTAAAGTTCCTACCGTGTGTCCCGCGACACGTTCTACCTTTTTGGTCCTATATTTATAGATGGAAATTTGACAGCTAAAAAATATTTAAATATGCTTAGAAATATAGTAGTTATTCCTGCGTTGGCAAACTTATATCCCAACGTAATAGATCCTAGCTTGCCGAATGAAAATGTTTGGTTCCAGCAAAACGGGGCAACACCCCATTATGCTTTAATGGTAAGAACTTATTTAGATGAAATCTTCCCCAATAAATGGATTGGACGAAGAGGTACTATTGAGTGGCCAGCTAGATCGCCAGACCTTACGCCGTTAGATTTTTTCCTGTGGGGTTATCTCAAGAACAAAGTATATGCAGCACAACCAACTAGCATTGTAGAACTCAAAGACAGGATAACTACAGAAATACGGAATATTTCACCTCAAACTTTAAACAAAGTTGAGGAGGAGTTCTATAGGAGACTGTGCTATTGCCAACAACTAGGTGGAGAACATTTTGAGCATTTATTTTAATGTATTAAAATCAAATACATCAGGTATTTTATGTATGTGTTTAATTCATAATTGACCATACATTATTTAGTTTGTTGAAATTGGTTCATTAAGAGGATTTCAAAAATATGCAAATATACAGGGTGTTCCATAAAAAAAACAACACCGACTATGGCATACTTGCGTGAATCACCCTGTACATTTACATTTATGTTTACATAACGCACAACTCAATTCAAAAGTTGACGTGTCTCGGCATTTTTTATAGGTTTGTCCCAACAACCACCTTCTGATTAATACGTTAACGTCCGTGAACTTATTTATGTACTAATCAAACGTTCGAGAACCTGTACGTGAATTAATCCATGAACATCATACTCTATGCATTGTTGGAACGATTCTACGACTCATTTTTATACTGTTGCCACTTTCGGGAACTTTATTACAACCCCATAAGTTCACGTTTCATCTATGTATGATTTATGTTTATTTACCATTTTCTAACCTTAAAACATCAACTGACAGTTTGGACGAACGGTTCTACATCCAAATCTCTGATGAAAATGATCATTCGCCGACACGTTCATGAACGTGTCCAAATTTTGTTGGAACAGACATTTTGTCATGCGCATGATCGTGACGTCCATGTACGCATCATTTCGCTTAGTTGGAACAAACCTTTTAATTTTCTAGAATAATGACATAAAGAATTTTATTCCATAAGTGGTTTCCACACTGTATATCATTAAATATGCAAGCTCAACAATTAAAATAACTTTAAAAAAACATTTAAGCAAAACCAACTGAACTCAAACACGATCTATCATTATAAATCAGCATAATCTCACTATTAAGTACCACGTGTTCTGAACGCCTTGTTTATTGTTCTATCACAGGGCTGTTGTCAAGATGTTTGCGACGTCACGTGGACATGCCCTATTGCCATGTTCAACTATGAAAAACGTTTTTCCCAATATGTGCCCTGATTTATTCGTTCTCAAATTGATTCCACACTGTATAAATAGTCAATATTCATTAAGTGCAAATTTTCCAATGAATACCTCGATTATAAATTCAACCAACAGTTAAAATCTCACTAAATACCGTCCCTTACTGTTACTCAACTCTCCCCAGCGTATCCAATACTCTGTCAACATTCATCTACTTTCACAGTGACTGTTATACAGGACCATTGCGCTGCTCCGACTTAACAGGACAGGAGCGAGGGCTGCTCCCTTCTTTGTTCGTTGGTCCACTCATCGGCCGATGCAGCAACGGTTAGCAGTGGACCATTGTTCGTTGTCTTTTGATTTACGAACCCTCAAACTGAATACAATGCAATAGTGCACAAGTAGTCAGCGCGTGCAGAATCGTTGAGACACTTTATATATGCACTATTCTCGCTTACTACTCGGTAGCGTACCTTTTTTACGCGCTTCACTATAAATATGCGACGTGTCACAATGTTTCGAATGACAGGATGTGAGAGGGGAAATGCGGGTATATAAACAAAATTAACTTTCGATTAACATTTTATTAATCGAAATATTATTGCAGAAGAAAATAAAGACCCCGATGAAAGATTGAATACAAACGTATTGATGAAATAAAACAATTTAATTTGTTAACAGCCATTTGCACCGGTCTTAGTTAAGTTGTGGTTAAGTTTTAATTACCAATTAAATTAAAATGTTCCTTGCACCATGACATTTATTCTTAAGTTACTGCTGTTTGCACCGATTGCAGTTATCTTTTGGCTTTAGTAACTCATGATTAACTTTAACCATTGATCAAAAGTGAAGTGTTTCGCTCCATTTGTGGTTAAGGTACTGGTTAGTGAATTATGTGTTCGGTGTAAGCTGGTATCTTTTCATCTAGAAATAATTTGAAAAATAGCAATTTTGTTGGTAATAGTGGTGTAAAATATGACAACTATTAGATATTTATCCAAACAAAAGGTAGGAGTTTTCAATAGGAGCGAAAAGAGAAAAAGATCAACAAATTTATTTCAAAATGAGAAAATATTGTACTTGAAGTTAATAAGAAAGTACCTACAAGCACATGATAGATTGCAAGGAAACAGGTGCGTTAAGTTGGAAGGATAAGGAACAGGCCTGGACAAAGATTGAGAGGGAGTTTAATGCTCAATCAGTTAGCTACAGATCTGTAGATGTTTTAAAGCGATTTCACGCAAATGAAAGGAAATAAATCTTTTTCTAAAAGTTGTTGCATCCATCCCCTCAAAGTGCCCTCTTCTTGAAATCTCAAAGCTTAGTATATGTCCAAGATTTCCAGGCCATCTTCTTCTTCTTAAAAATCCAATAAATCCATATTTTATTGAAATACGTAGATTTTAACAAATTGAATTATTTTATCGCCAACCGTCAGTAAAGCCGTCAATTATCAGATTGATTTCCGGAAGTAAACAAACACTTCCTTTATTTTATCTGCCAGTGTCACGCTTCTCCCTATTACGGCTCGATAATAGTTTTCTTGCCATTTATTTATAACAAATTATTGTTGGAGCTCCTTTGACTCCATGAATTAACTTTTATAATGCTTCAGGGTGTACCTTCAATTTAAATATAACAAATAATAAGTAGATTTGTTCTATATTTGCTGTTTACTTCGTCATAATAAAATGTAATGAAATATAGGTACCTCAGTTGTTTATATTCAGAATTCTGAGCAGTTGGCGATAAAATTTTGTACGCACCACGTTAGTAAAGTGTCTTTATCGGACTCGCCTGTTATTCGACTCGCTTTGTTCGTCTCATAATTACAGAGTCGCCCGATAAAGAATCACTATGCTGCCTTGGTACATAAATAACTATTATTTCATCATTTAGTATGGATCTACATCAAGTAAAAGCCTCATCTATCCAATAAATGCAATGATTGAGCTTAAAAGTATGTGGTGAATGTGTTCCAAGGTTGGTAGGTCGATAAATCTCAGAGTGGAGTTTCAAATCCTATTGTTGCAATTGATGGTGATTTGAGTAGCTCAGTTACAGGATTTGAAGAGTACCTGCAGAATGAATGTTGTGAATTACTCCACTGCAATTCACTGGCTAGCCATTTTACTATAGAAAGCATATGTCTTAACTTTTTTGTGTAATATTATGGCTAAGCGATGAAAAGAAAGCGTTTAAGATGTTTTTGTCAAAATACTTGCCACGAATTTTTCATACTGATTGGTACAAGTCGTAAACAGTTTGGCTTCTTATTCTATAACGAACACTCTGTACAATTAATCAGTATACTAAAACCTTAATTGGCAAGATATTTATCTACGATGTTTAAAGTTTCCTACATCAGATATTGATTGAAATAATTCAAAAGCATTCCCCCTTGATATCGCAAAACAAATTTCGCTATAAATTACTGCCATTTGCCTACACTTACGTCACTGTTATAATTATAAATCTGATTTTATGGCCGGGACTCTATCAGAAATTTGTAGATATAGCGTTCGGCTCTTATGCAAATCCATAGTCGTTTCGTCTTGTTTTATTAGCCGACTTCATTCGGATGACAAAGTAAAAGAGAAAACTTTTTATTTATGGCACAACTCTCCGGTTTATAAAAGCTTGAGTGAAATGTGACGGTTTTTCCCCGAGATCTCTATCCATTATTGCAAATGACGGACCCTAAATTATGTGGATCTGCTCGAAGTTAAAATATTTCAAGTTTTTATTTGTTTTAGTTCCTGCACGACCGTATTATATATTACGATATCACTCATACATCAATACATAATTCAATAAGCTTGCACGAAGAGACTCATTCATTCATTCATTCATACGCTTGGGTAGGGCTCAACAGTCCAGGAACTTGAACCCATTACCCATGTTATCTACCTACTTCCATTCCAGAAGCTTCGTGTCTTCTATATAGGCCACCAGTTTATTTGGAGGAATGGATGGTTGTGTTATTTCCACTCCAAAGTGCTTCCGTCCGAGTCCTTGTAAATTCTTACAGAAGAACAGTATGTTAGTAGGTGTTTCATCGTAGAGTTCACATTCTCTGCACATAGGTTCACTAACTTTGCCCATCCTGTGCAGATGCTTCCTCAGGGTACAGTGTCTAGTCACCAGGTTGGCAAATGTCTTCAAATTTCTCTTACATAGTTTCAACAGCCTGGAGTTCCATGTTAGTCAGTCCATGTCAGTAGACTATTAGTATGAAGGTGTCCTAGTGTTCCCGACTTCTCCTCTTGTAATCCTTGGTCCACAAAACGGTTCCAGACCTGTGAAGGCTTCTTTAGAGCCTTTCTCAGAGATGGTCTGCCATTTCATTCTCTGCAATCCCCTCATGTGCACCACACTTTGTGGTCTCTTGCCAGCATGTACATTCTCAAAAAATCAATTCAACATAAATATGCATAATAATATACAGATTCGGCAGATATTTATCTTCCGTGTGAAGATTTACCATTCAAAGTTTAGTAATAAGACGGGCCTGGACAAGGAACTCTAGAATAACAATAGGGCACACACAATAGATCTGTAGAAGTCGTAGTGGAAAGGCTCCTCCTAGAAGCACCAGCTCCATATTCATCTTATATTATGATGTACAGCAACGGGGATGTACCAGAGAAAGAAACAAGTACTGGGAAGCACAGTCAATGCGTCTTGGTACTGCCATAATAGTTAGCTTCATCGCGACTAGGAGGTGTCACTGTTAGTCAGACAATTGCCAAGTGTCACGGAGAAAAACTCTTGAACCACGTGAAGGTGAGGCTATCCATCCTCGACAACACCAACCATGTGAAACCTATTATAAAAAAGAGGTTTTTTTATTGAGTGTTGGTGTAAAGTAGATTCACACTACAGTGTTAGTGGTAGTATTAGTACTAGCTACAGTTCTAGCTTTAAATCTGTTGTATCTATATCGTTTTATCACTCAAAAATGTTGATATGAATCTTTCGAAAGCATCATCCTCCGTCATTGCTATAAGCTAAAAATAAAGCAAGCAAAGGGGAGTAGAGGTGACAGGTCTTTGTTATTTACTATCCGTTCGTTTGCTATTCTTGTTTTACCAAATTACCGAGAAGAGTGTACGATGACTACTGCTACTGCGAATACACACCGACGAATTCGATATAGTCGAGAAATCTACTGAACGTGACGATGCAGAAACGTTATTACGATCATGAGGTAACTTGGGATTTAGTATGATCGCTTTCGGAGATAATGCGTTTGCTTTGGAATTGTAAGTTTTTGGAGGTGGGGTATGGTTGTCATTTCGAGGGAAATTAGTTTGTAAATCGTTTGGGAAATTTAAAATTATGTTTTGATGTCTTCGCGCGTGCTTTATCGAAAAAGCATTATTTAGAGTGCAATGTAATAAAGTTAAATTGATGATGTACTAAACAATGTTTTATCTTTTGGAAGTATCTTGTTGTCATAAGGTTGAAGTTTCCAAATTTTGATTGTAGATACACGTTTGGAATAATGATTTGTAACTACTCGTCTAAGGAACTGTAAATGCATCCCTTCAGATAAAACTTTAAGAAAAATGTTGGTTGACGAGACTGCATGCACTAAGAAGTGTGACAGGAGCCCTGATCCGGAAATTCGGGAAGGTGAACTACTTCTTGACGCAGGTGCTCACAGAGCATGGGTCGAGAGTGGGTTACCTCCACAAGATTGGGAAAAGAGAAACTGGAGTGTGCGAGAGATGTGAAGTGGAGGATGATGTGGGATATGTGTTTAGATGTTGGAAGAACGAGGAAGCTTTGAAGAAGTTGGAAAATAAGCTCGGAGAGGCGGTGTATTGGGAAAAGATGGTGGAGATTATGTTGGGGGCGAGGGGGAATGAATGGAGATAAGTGGCGTAGTAAAGAGCATGTTTAGAGAAAGAGAAAGACTCGACATGGCTTGTGCGAGGTAGGAGTGTTAGATGGGACAAGATGACGGAGAGTGTGTGTGGGACCGCCGCCCGTCTTGAAGTATGCTAGGGTAGTGATTCCAAGGCGGGAGTAACGGCGAGTTTGAGGTGAGTTTAGTTGGTAGGCATTCCCGTGGGAATTAGTCCAACACTGTCTGGGTACTTTTTGTGTGTGTGTGTGTTTGGGAGCCGTTCTGATGCCGGAACCACTACAGCCTATTGGCTTAATGTACTCTACTCCCACATTTATTCCACCAATCCAGTTATCCCCGTACCTTCGAGTAGACGATATAGGTCCATTGGATGTGTGCCATATACTTCGGGTGGCACATTGGCTTCTCCGAAGATTGTTTGTCTCCTCGAGTCCAGTACCTCACAATCAGATAAGATATGGGTTACGGTCTCGGTCTCCATGCCATTAAGTCTGCAGCTGAGGTCCCCGTTATATAACCCTATTTTATGCAGGTGATCTTTTACCGGGGTATGACACTTTAAATAACCTGTAATAATTCTTATTCCTACTGATATTCAGTAGTTCTTCGGTCCGTTTTACACATAAGTCACCTATGAATGTTTTACTGTGTACCTGCTTTGGAGTGTTCCTCCACTGAAGTTTATGTTGGCTTTATACCAATTTTTGTATTTGTCCTCGGACTACCTTCTTTGTGGTCCCGAGAGCTGGTTTTGGTCCAACATATGCTGTTGCTGAGCCTCTTCTCGCGAGTTCATCAGCTTGTTCATTTCCAGAAATACCGTTATGTCCCGACACCCACACTAATCTCACTTTAATATGGTCTGCTAGTTCATTTGGTTTTTTCTGGCGTTCTTCTTTCTACCAGTCTGGATGTTACCTTGCGGCTGTTTAAAGACTCCCTCCTCTGGGTACTGGTTAAGGACCCATTCGAGCATGAGATTCCCATCTCGGCCCAAAAAAAGGGGTCCTAATCTGTTATAATTTGATGAGTTGAGAACGTACGGCACTCCTTCAGCATCTAGTCCACATTATTGTCTTTGTGTATTCTCCTGAAAGTCCCTCTCAGTATGTAAACTAGCCTTCAGTTTATATCCATTTTATGAAGATTTTTATTTAGTTGACAATGTCCAATCACCTGCATTGTTGCAAAACGTCGGTTCCGCTGGGTCCTTATCAATAATATGTTAGTATTTTCATGGCTAGTTTGGAGTATTTTGTTCCATTCCACCACACAAGGTTTTTATGTTACCCAAAAGCAGCTGGGGTGACATCTCTTGCACTTGAATTATATTTTTCCTTCATTGGAAAACTACCTACCTCCGAGAATATAGTTACAAATCTATTTTATGTTAGCAAATTTGAATTCTCTTATATTTTTGAGCAGAATAATAAAGGTGCGATATCGAAAGCCGAAAAAAATATTGAAAGAGGGTCCCACTATGATAAATATTGAAGTTGGTTAGCATTTGAATTTCTCTTGAGCCACAATAATGTGATGTTAACGCGGCATTTCATTTCACCAGCACTTTCCTAAACATATTTCCCTTGTGTTCTGTCGTTTCTTTTGAACTAATGTCGAAGGAATTGACATCTAACTTACCCGGTCGCTTTTAGCCGCTTTCATAGTCGACATAGCGCCTCAAATGGATACGGTGAAGGCGCCCTCTCAACACCCTTCATTTTAGTTTGGAATTTCACATTCTCACCTCCAAACACAGAAAGTCACTCATCACTTTTTATGATAATTTTTACTTTTACTTTGCAATAAAGTTGAATTAGAAATAAAAAAAGGAATATCATCAAATACCCGACAATGAAAAATAAAATTGAACCATTCAGGCTCGCTCAATATAAAACTTTATCAATGTTGTTACACTAAGCTCCTTTAAATAAAGGTAGTGAAAGCTGCCACACATCCTCATCAACAACCCTTCCTAAATCCCGACGTAAAACCACCCCTAAAACTTCAAACATATCAACAAGAACAAATCATGGGTAGGTACGAGTTGATGAAGACTTATATGTGGCAATTTAGAGTTACGGAATTACGAGTTACGGTCAGGGATGACTCACTGAACTAGAAACAGAAAATAAAATGGAATACTGAAAATGTATGAAGAATAAAGAATGGGAAACATAATAAGAATATTATAAAATTGTTTATAATCAATAAGAGTCGGGAAGATAGATAAAAAGATAATTTATTAGTCTTTACCATCATACACATATGACATAAGACACAGTATAAGACTATAGTTAAAACAATTAAAATTAAAATTAGAATTAAAATGTATACAGACAACAGCATATAACAAACATTTGGTATAAACAAGAATATAAATGAAATAAAATAAAATAAAAAGTTACATTTTCAAAGTTTGAAATAAAAAAAGATCCAAAATTAGGTGAGGAATTGAGAGATGTTACGCCACTTATCAAATTCATCTAGCGAATAAAAACAATATTGTATTAAAATTTTTTTAAGACTAGTTTTGAATTTCTTGAGATGGTTTATTTGTTTGATATCATCTGGTAACCGATTGAAAAATTCACCCCCAGCATATGTTGTCGACTTTTTTGATTGAGAACGACTAAATTTGTTCAAATGAATATCAGTCTTAGATATCGTATCGTGATTATGTATGTCACTATTTTTCTGAAGGTTGTTTTTTTTGATAAAGGTATAAATTAGAAGTCTGTAGAGATATATGCCTGTGAATGTCAGGATTTTATTGCTCTTGAAAGTACTCCTACAGGACTCCTTGTAGTCTAAGCCAAAGATCAAACGAATAAATCTCTTTTGGAGAATAAATACACGCCCAATTTTCCTTGCTTTAATTTGTTTAATTTTTACATAAACAGTCAATGTGATTTTTAAAATTTAATTTGCAATATAATTCCATTCCTAGAAATTCTGTATATTTAGAAGTGTTGTATAGTATTTAGTACATGATTTGGAGCCACAGGAATAGGATTTAGTGCTCTAAAATAAAGCCCTAGAGCCCATTATAATACTCTTACCATCTGTACCAGATGAATAGTTCACTTCAATTTTCTGCAACTGCAACTGCATCCCTGTGGACTGAACATGAGGTTTCAATGAATGATCATATCCATCAAAGACCAATGAAAGCAATACGTATGACCTCGGAGTTTTTGAAATGTGGCAGATAATGTGAATAACAACAAGGATGAGAATCTTACCGAGCGGAAGAAGGCGATAAAGGAGAAGATAATAATAACATTGAGAAACATTGATATTAATAAAAACAGCATTAAAAGGAAACATTTTCCTAATTTTCCACTTCTCTAGATCCAATTCTGAACTGAATTAGGTTCCAGAATATCTCCAAAATCGGCATGTTTTAAAATTGGTGAATTCATAAATTTCAAACTCTTACGTTGCTATCTCGTATCTTTGCCGCTAGAATCTTCTTATTGTGAAAATAACGGTAGAAAACAGATTTTTTGACAGTGTATCTCGGCGTACAAGCACCGCAAAGTCCACTCCAATACGCATTTTACTAGTAAGGGAGTAAGGAGTGAGGTAGAGTAAGAGCTTTAGTTTCAAGATAGCTTCCTGGTTAAGGAAGCAAACAATAAACGGCTCATTGGAATTCTGGATATATTTTATATTCTTAAGCCAGAAAAAGGAAACGTTTCTCAAAATATATGTTTATCTTTACGATTCAAATTATGCACATTTCAACTCCGTAATGTTAGTCTAAAAATCAAATGTATAATAACAATCAAATATTGTGAAATATCAATGTATTGTGATGATCTGAAAGCAGGTGAATCCAATTTAAGGCGAAGAATCTGTAATTAAAGAAAATAACCCTGTAATAAATCAATTCACCCTGAATAGGAATCAATTTAAATTTAAAAAGAGAACAATTTAAAACAAATAAATAATAAACATAAAATATCTTTATAAACCTTAAATAAATAATATTATAATTGATACATGTTAGGTAAAATGTAATAGATAGTATAGTTAAATTAGATCTATGTAACTCATCAAAACATTCAGTGAAGTGACAGTGATTAATCGCGAAATGATTCAACCGATTAAAAAAAAAGTGTAGTTAATAAGGAACATTGATATAATGAACATGTGAAAGGACCTTTATATCCATAGAAGTCAATTAAAAAATGACACTAAGACAATTAGATCACAGGGAAAGTCGCCTGTGAGAGGATAAACAAGAAAAAAAACTGAAAGTTGTTGATTTTGGAACAAGAAGGTGGAAGGTAGAGAAATTTAAAAAGAAAAATCAAAAATTGAAAAATATAAAGTAAAGTGCCTCAAAATCATACCAAACTAATAGAAAAACAAAGAGTACTAACCGTGTAAGAGATTTCATCCTTTAATTATCTTCTAGATAGCGGTAAGCTTTGTTTGACCTATATTTAACCTTGACTGGAGATAGCATCCCATAAATTTCAAAGGATATTGTATGCAGTTTGTTCCTGAGAAAGTTCAGTTTACTTTCTATAATAGTGTGTATGAAATCAGCAATCAATTCCAATTAATTTATATTCCACATAGCAGAGAAGAGGATTTATTAGAATCAAGTTCCTGAAAGTAGATAACCTATAAATTTATTCATCGTAAAAACATTCATCTCGCAATTGCATATTTCTTATATAATAAGTTAGTTAAGTTTTTTTTAATATTAGTAGTTATAAATAAAAAGGAAGCTTAGCTTAATAATTCAGATAATCCAAAGCAATTAAACAATTCCTTTTCACGTGATGCCATAACAACATATGATAAAGTCTGTTCGCATGTTCAAAGTTTCAAGTTTCGAATCATTCTATTTGTATTACGAGGGGAACGTGAATTTTAAGATAATAATAAAGGGTAGGTAATAATAATAAAATCAATAAATAATAAAAGGATAAGGAAACGGAATATTTAGTTGCTGAGGATAATAAGAGAAAATAGAGTTTTTTTATAAAAAAGAAAGGTTTATAAAGTAGGGAAATAATTCTTCAAAGTTTTTTGTTTTTTTTAAATTTATTAAAATACATAAAAATTATATATTAAACGTTTTTCAAAAACTATTAAATCATTTGATCAGACTTTAATTGAGGGAACCGCAACTTGGGAGAGAGAGTCAAAATTGTTCTTTTTTAATAGCTAGCCGAATTCTTCAAACAAAAATTTAAAGTAACTATACCAATTTTTTTAAAAATAAAGGCGCCCAAAATAAATTAATAATAAAATATAACAGAATAATAAAAATCTAAAAATAAAGAATACACCACCCCAATTAAAATATTACAGTATATTTAGTTTAACAAACCACACTAACTGTCATATCATTGATGACATAACAATAATTCTATCTCTGTTGAAAAGGAGCATTAAAGTTGGACGTGACGAAATACCAAGTCTCTGTTTCCAGATAAGAACATTGGTCACAAGGGAATTCCGAAACTCCAGCTCTGGCAACGTTGTCTCTAAGGCTTACAGGACACTTGATTGATGTCGTCGGCAACCAAACTTGATAGTTGGTATATCATCTAAACCATAATGTCGTAGAATGTATTCATTACTTCGAATTAACTCATCCTGCTATTTGTTAAATTACAAAATAGGGCGTTATGTTAATTTGGGTGCTGAATTTATTATGTCTATGATGCTGGTGACAATGTTTTGGAGTAGAGATAAAATGGGCATTAGGTGTATTGATATACTTATTGTAGATTAGGAATAATGGTCTTTTAAAATGTATTTCCGAGCTTTCGAATGAGGTATATACACTATGGAGAGTTTTTGAACAATTGTAAGACATCAATCAAATATACTTCAAATCTTATATTTATATTGTTTTTCGAATTTGAAGTAATTCTAAAAATAATGAGAAAATCGGTTATTATGAATTGTTTTGGTAGTTCCCATGGAAATATAAATTCGTGTTCCAATGACTCGCCTTATTTTTCATATTTGCTAACCTTTATTGTATACGATATTATTTCGTTTCAAGTCTCCTGCATAACTGTCGAATTTCCACAGCTCAACTTAATTAGCAGACAAAAGAAAGAAAAGCGGAAATTGTGACAGGCGACGGCTTAAAATTGACAATATTGTAGGAATCTCCGGATGGCAGGCACGTATTAAGAAGATATCTGTGTAATTTATGTGGGACAGGGCTCTTGATTCCCGTTCCTCCGGTAATATATTCCAACATTAGTCCCACTAATATCTGGCAGAACGTTTGAGTGCGGCGGATCTTTTGTCGACTTTTGACATTAACAATTATGTTGCCAGTAAATGTCGAAATCAAAGGTAACGCAATTATGAAACCAAATTCTTCAGTTATGGTTAAGGATTTTTATATTTACACACAAAAATAACTTTTTTTTTTTTAAAAACTCAATAATTTCAAAAGCTCTGGATTAATCTTCAGACATGGTGATCGAGCATCTGAAAAATCATCAGAAGTTGCATTTTGATATTTTCTCTTACACTCATAAATAATGCTTCCATTCTCCACATCCCATAGAGCTACACTATTTCAATAAATATTGTCATCATTTGTTGCTTTTGTACCATCAGCTTCTACAGTATTTACAGCACGAAATACTGTCGAAAACAATAAAAATATAAAGCTATTTTTACTGAGAGTTACCTTTCTTACTTCCGACAAAATATAGAAACCATTGCTAAGCCAACTTCAAGCAGGAACGACTCCAAAGCCTGCTTAGATACACGAGCTTGACGTCGCAGAGGTGACATCTAGCTCTATTCTAATCCTTTTAATGGCCACGTGATAACCCTGATTACTTTAATTGGCTCTCGTCTGCACGTGAAGTATAAATTTGGGTGGATTCACTGATGGATGGAGGGTGAAACACCGAAATGTTTCGTTTTGTTTCATTTCTGTTTTGTTTATAGGTATCAGAGGGTTTGTGTCGCAGAAAATTATTTTACAGAGTGTATATTACCTACATGTCTAGTAATTTTAAAATGAAAGAATTATTATCAATATGAATATTTTATTATTCAAACTTCATTCGTTTGAAAATAATTTTAAATCTTGTTGAAAACGCACTACAATCAACCGTTAAAAACTGTCCTAATTTTATCCGATGAAAACTTTCTTTAAGCGAAAACAGACTGTGTGGTTAGTTGAAAAAGAGAGTAGGAAAGAAAAATTGGAGGAGTTGTGAGTAGTCGGAAGTGCATGGTCCAGGGAAAACTCCTGAACTCTCGACTAGAAAGCGTTACTAAGTGAGCTGTCATGAAAGTGGGACCAACGAGACTATCTCTCTCCGGCTGGATCAACAGTTTATTCACTTCGAACATTTTTTCACTATAGGATTATTACGATAAAAAGACGATGATGTCATTTTAAGTTACTTTCCTGCTAATCAGAATAAATATTAATTTACCAAAAGTAAATACAATTTATCCTCAACAGCCAGGGCAATTTACAGCAAAACTTAAAGACGTTGTCAGATCAACTGGTAAAATTCCCCAGTTTGTTTTGATGTTTATTGACATTCAATCATCGTCTAATATTTACAAGTTTTTTTGGTGCTTTTAAATTAATTGTTTCTTTAAGATTAAAAAATAGTGTAATATGCAATGAGCACAAAATGATGCCCTAAGACGAAATATTCCATTTCGCATTTGTTGCTCAGCAACTTGCCTAGTAGCCGATGCAAAAATTAAATTCTGTACCAAATGTGTTTATGATTGAAGTTACGGTTATAAAATGAACTGATTATTATAACTGATTATTTAGGCAAATCTGCAGTGTGTAATTGATAAAATGCCGAAGCAGCTCAACAGTAAATGTCAAGAGATGGTAACATATCTTTGTTAAGATATTTTGAACGAGAATGCCGAAATGGGGGCCCGCTTCTCCCGCTTACTGCTGTGAGAGACATAAGTAATAGTATTCGCTATTTGTATTATTATAAAGAACTGTCAATCTAACATATCAGATTGACTTTTCTAGATTTCGTAAAGTGAAGAAAAAAAACTACAGCTTGGCAACATCACAATTTTTTGTTTTGCAACGTCATCGTCTTTTTATCGTAAATAAACTATAACAGTAAATTTTTCTTTAGCATTTAATTTTTTGGATATTGTTTATTTGTCGATTACAATGCCATTTTTTAGATCTTCTGTATTATTCTCTGATATTTCATGAAAAAAAACGTTTCACACTTTGAATTGAAGGTAACAAGAAAAGCAATTAGGTCAATACGAAATGTACCTATAACCTCTTTAGTACTCTTCAAGTAATCCAGAATTATTTTTTTATTATTTGTTGATAATTATATGATTACTGTATCATCTGCATCCTTATATACATTTCAAAAAAGCCTAGCTCTGTGTAACGTTGTTGTTCTCCTATTCGTTGTTAATATTTACAGTTACTTCTTCACAAATATATTGTAGCTGTTCCCTAGAAAGTACTTATTTCTCATCTCACTCCTTCACTCAATGACATTAAGCGAATATATTTTCCATTAGGGAAGATGTAATTAATTTTGATCAGTAAATTCCAGTACACATACACCCAATTTGTTTCTTGGTGACCACCTAGCCAGAAAGTTAACTGCTCTTTGATAATTCATAGCTCTTGGTAATCCCAGATTGATGTCATCAAATAGTTGTGGAAGCAGAAAATCTAGAAGCGATTTTGATAGATCGATTGCCAAGTGTGGCTAGAGAACTGTGCAGGAGTGTAAGTTGAAAGGACACACCCAAGATCCTCCTTACTTCTGTATTTCAGTTGAGGATTTTATGCTATTTTTCTATATGTAAGAATGGAGAAAGACATGAATGACAGTCTTTTTCTTGTAAAATTTTCCACAATAATTTTAAATTACCCCATGACAGTACTGTATTGTATGTTAGGGTCGTCATGAACTGGTGGAGGTCCGGGTCCTTTGGGAGCGGCTCAAACTGTTCTATGGAAACTACATGATTCACTGGGATGATGTTTTATTGGATAGCTTAACTAATTATACTAATTATGACAAGGGCTGTACTCAAGCCTGTCATATATAGTATAAATAAAGATAAATAAAATATGATACAGATGATTGACAATGAACTACATTGAATGTGAATCTATTAATGTAAAACTATTGATGTGAAACCCCGCTTGTATACGTACTTCCCTAGGTCAACTATCTTCTTACGTGTTCTCTCACTGTTACGTGTCTATTTACTATTCGACAACTATAAAACAATAAATTAACTGCACTGTTTTTAAATAGACATATTACATTACATTAAATTATTTGATAGTAAACAACTTCATTGAATTATCTAATATTAAACAATTTAAATGAATTCAATTCTTGGTTTTATGTAATACCAAAAGTTATCACAGTACCTTTATTAATGTCTTTAATTTTAATATCTCAAATATCTATCTTCGCTCATGAAAAATAAAGTGAACACAGCTTTTCAGCATTTTCCGTGTTTAACAGGCCGCTCCATCATTCCGATCACCTGTTGCTCCCTCCTGTGTACGCACCAAAAAAAAGCGAGTTTGCTTTCTCGACAAGAAAAATTCAATGAATTTTAAACGGTGGTAGTGTTACTAACATTCTCTTTTAACAGACTATCTTTCTTGCACTTTTATTCTCTTTTTCTTCTAGATGAGGGTGAGAAGTACATCCAAAATTAAAATTACCTCAAAAAGAAACTCAAACAGTGAGGAAGAAAGTTGAATATTATTTTAGCAAAATTGAGGAATTTGAAGTCTTTTAAATATTGAAAATTTTATTATCAAACTATTTTTGACTTCTGGTTATTTGAATATATTATGACACCAGATAACTGACGGAATAATTCAAAAAGAAGTTCGCAATTATCTGAACTAGACTTTCATAAATAGATCGATTGGTGAAAGAGGAAGAATTGAACCCAATTAGATCTCTTCTTATGGGGCTACTTACACATCCTGCCAGATAGCCAGGCTTCTCCTAAAGCACTGAGCTCGAACAGGATGAAATAACTGTTTACAAGCCCTTGAAATACTAAGCAAGAAAAACAGAGTCACTTTGACCTGAGTGCCGGCGCATCGAGGAGTGGAGGACAACGAGGAGACAGAGAAGGAAAAAAGGGATCAGAGACTATTTATCGGACCTGAACCATTTTTTGTCATGTCGGAAAGCACTGCTAGATCAGCCATAGCAACCTGGGCGGAAGGAAAAACCTACACGTACTGGGCAGACCTTAGAACATAAAGTAGTAAGGAATGATCCTTACGCCAAGGACAGTTAACCGGGATGGTTTTCCAAAATGGCCGCCGCAGAATAGAATATATCAGTGGCGCCGTATCCAATTTTAATTAGGATAAAACTATTTATATAAAACGGAATTAATATTTTCAATAACTTAAAATTTAGTAGAATAGAAAATATTGTAAGTTACAAGTGTATTATAAAATGATATAAAAGCTAGAAGCTTTCTAAATAATAATGATACGCTGAAAATAAATTTGATATAATTGTTTATAAACTAAAAAATCAAAATGATACGCCCATGTCATGTCATATCATGTCAAGTGAGGAAAGTAATTTTCAAAGCGTCGTTTTTAGCAGTCTTTAAACGTCCTCAAGCACTACAACTAACCATTGTCTTAAAAACTATATTTATATCACTGATGCCCAATTTCACCAACCATTTCCTAAAGTTAGGTAATACCTAAATCAGATTTTGGAATTTTCGTCTTACCACCCACTAAGAATTACTTGAGAGTGACAATATTGGGTATTTTCTATCATGTTTAGGCGTTTCTTAGCGCATGGTGAAACGTAAATTCTATTTTGTCATTCCAAAATCTGTTTTAGGTATTACCTAACTTTAGGAAATGGTTGGTGAAATTGGGCATGAGAGTATTATGTAAAGTAACTGAAAAACCAACATAACCTTACAAAATCCTACTATAGACTAAAACATCTGAGTTAGTAATAATTGGCAAATATAACATGAAAACCAACTTTTAAACAGCGACCAAACACATGATAAGTCATAAAATGGTTATCCAAAATGGCCGACTTTGTCTCTTTTATTTATTATGGGAGATGTAGCACACTCTCCTTCCTTACTACTTCATGTTCTGAGGGGCAGACATACCGGGGCTCTCTCACTCGAAGGCGTTCATATACTACACTTCGAGTACAAAGCAGATCCTGGAATGGAGTAGAACAAACCTACGCATTCTGTCGGGACTGCTGACAGAACGTTGTCGACTAAATAACCAGCTGAAGAAGATGAGTCAGACTGTCGGTTCTGTAATTTGGAAGAAGAAACGGCGAAGCAAATACTATGCTCATACCCAGTCTTGGGCAGGGTAAGATATAATATATTCGGTTTCAGTACCTAAGAGCCGAACGACTTCGACTTCGTCAGAAGCACAGGCTTCTGGGGTGAATTGTAATCTCCAGGGGTGAGCCACAATAGACCTAACAAAGGTCGCAGTGGAGGTGGCGAGAAGGCCCCACTCACATAGAACCTAACCTAACCTATGGGGTTACTTGAAATAGGAAGTTTATGTAACTCAACCTGCCTGCATCAACGAATTGGAGGATTGAATTTCACAAGTGTGTACCGAAATAACCCCATAAATGTTAGAAGACAATACTCTGATAGGCTCTGCTAAGAAGATTTGGGGGGGTTGAACATTTATTAAGTGATTTCAGTTTTGTTTTAAGAAATCGTTTCATAAAATAATAACATAAATACGAGGATTATTGAGATTATAAATGTGATGCGTTCATTTTCTTCTCGATATGTCACTAAAACCACTGAAAATTATCTGTATTGGCGTAAATATATTCGAAATATTTTCCAAAATAAGTCGAGCTTTCTTAAATTATTACGTGTTTTATTAAAACTATTCAAAGAAGAAATATTTTTGCATTATCACACCAACAGTAGTCAGATTTATAAAAAAATGATAATAAATATTCCCAAACTGAGTCGCTTCCAAAACATAAATGCAAAAATGTTCTCCCGACAGACATAACCCATCACTCTTCCCGAACAGCCATCGGAGAGCTACTTCACTGGACAATGGACTAATAGAGAAGTAATGAATGTCGGTTATTTGTTTTGCGAAGTGCCCAAACATAAAGAGCGATAATTCGGTAACGATGTACTTCATCCATCCATCTCTTCAGATTCACACCACTCGCTATTCAACGACAGTCACAAACGCTGATGCTGTGTTATCAAATTTTAAAAATAAATATATACCAACACCCCTTATGGAAATTAAACAGTATTAGAAAAAATAAAGTATTATTACAGTTTCCTGTATTAATGAAGAGTGTTACGAATAGATATCGAAGAATGATTACAATTATTATAATAATAGGTACAAGCATAAATTTTACTATTGGTGGGAATTGACGCTTTATCAGGTCTCCTAACACCTTGCATGCCCATTTTTCCAAAAAAATATAAACTTTTAAAACGACTTTAGAAATCATGAAATTTGAAAGTCTGCCAAAACGCGCTTTACGTCATAAAGATGGCTGCCTCATGGTGTGACGTCATTTGTTTACGTTCTTATTCGTGTATCACGCTCTGAGTTCTTGTGACCTAATTTGTTTCTGAAAGCTTTAAAAATGGATAAAGCCGAAAAACAACTTTGTATTCCAAGTATTGCATTGTTCCAGTGTGTAAATCAATGTCTATTGAAACTACAGATAAAATATTTGTTACTTTACCTGGTGGCGCAAGCAAAAATACACTTGAGAGAAGAGCATTACTTTTGTTTGTGGAGACCATTTTAATGTAAGTACCTACTTCTATGCTGGTAATTTTTATTCTTTAATAGTTTGAGGTTATGTACCTATATGTCTAGGAATCAACCATAAAAACATCATTTTCTTAAACATAGTTTAAATCGTACTAACGATAATGCTTTAACTCCTCTTATTTCCTCTGCATTAGAGCAGCTGTTTGACTTAATAAATTCAAGCAGCATAAATGAGTCTACTTTGGGCAAGTTATCAGTTTGTGCTTTTACAAAACCTTCGCTAGCCGTATCTTTACTCACAAAATATGAAAGAATCGTCGCTGAACACTGAATTAGTAAATAAAATATATTTTTTCAAAAGTTTTAAACTATTTTCGGAAATATCGAATATTTATGTCCATTTTCCACTTTACGTTGACTTTTAGAAATAAAAAAAAGCACACAAACACGTAATGGTCTCAAACAAACATATAAATGATATTTCTACGTCGATGAAGCAATTAATAGTTGATTAAAATACGATATAAACACACAACTACACATAACCTAATGCAATACCGGCCATATTGACATAAGTAAACACAAGAGATATCACATCACACGTATCATCGGTAGCGTTTGGAAATCCTCGGGCTGTGGTCCGAAAGTGCATTGAAATTTGAATTTTATTTTAAAATTTGGGAGTAATTTCCAATGGAAACTGGTTTATTTACTATTATTAGTAATTTTTGATATCATATTTACTATTATAAATTAATATCCAAGCAAAATATGAAATATGCGTGTACTCTATTCTTCAATAACTATCTCTAGTATCAGTATCTGTAGAGTAGGGAGGGTGAGTGTAGGCTCACAGCTCACAGCCACATGTGACCCATTGTACATCCTCCCGAGGAGTTGTCCTCCTACGAAGGTGGACAGGTCACTAGGAGACATCTCCTTTATATCGGCAGATGTAGGCCAAGACACACCGAACACACACTCTCTGATCGACGATAACTCCGGACACTCGCATAAGACATGCCTGACAGTTTCATCTTCCTGTTTACACATCCTGCATAGAGGTGTGTCCACTA
Organism: Galerucella tenella; assembly: GCA_910591685.1. Lineage (NCBI taxonomy): Eukaryota > Metazoa > Arthropoda > Insecta > Coleoptera > Chrysomelidae > Galerucella > Galerucella tenella. The sequence goes on along the minus strand of CAJUYH010000862.1, from coordinate 36,104 downwards.
GCCCCATAGTATGGAGGTGTTCCCTTAGTTGACAGTGGCCAGTCAGAAATCCTACTGTCAAACGTAGTTTTTTCCGGGTCATCGCCAAATATTTCTTCGGCGCCAGCTTTCCAGGGTCGCCCAGGGTGATCCTAGCAAGACTGCATCCTTTGATTCCACCCCATCTCTTAAGGGATTGAGCATGGGTGTAACGTTTGACTAGCTCCGCAATTGTCGAAGTCGTTAGGCTGTAGGTGTCACCGAGTCCTATAATTTTCATTCCAGCCGCTTCCCTGGCTAAAGAATCTGCAATGCGATTACCTTTACTCCTGTCGTGCCCTTTAACCCAACTATCTCTAGTATTGGAAACTCATAATTTTCTTTAGACTTCTTTTCCTTCCTAAAAGTATGTCACCCGTTTTGTTATACCCTTCTTCTTCATTATAACGCTTCTATATCCCGTTTTCTTTGATAGCTACAATTTATTTTAGTTTTGCGAATAACACGTTTCAACCATTGTTGTGTGTCTATCCGTTCAATATAATAATAATTTATGAAATATGAACTAACTCGATCTAATAGATTTTCTGCACACCACTGGAGCAGTCCTCAACATTTTTACAGACGAAATTGGCTGGCTATCTTCACACTGATTCCATTACGTACTAGTTGTAGCACAAAATAAATAATAAAGGCCCGAGTATTGAACCTTGTATCATTTCAATTGGGGCTTATGGACCATCCTGTATACCTTCCTAATAAAAAAATGAAACTGATCTTCAATAAAGTCAATTTGATATTCTACAACGTTGTATTAAGCTTTGTGACTTTCTATAACTAGATCGTTCGTTGCTCACATTCGTCCACTGAAAGCACTGTTCGTTTAGCTTAACCGTAGCTGTAGTGCACACCAAATAGGCTGTGAACATGTGTAACCGATGAACCTGTTGAAAAATGCGGAAAAAAAACTGGCAGATTGTCGCTTTTGTCGACAAAACGCTCGACCGTATTGAAACAACGATTTTAATCGGTAGATTTCGTCAATCAATCATGAGCTTTTTATTCAATTTACTGGAGCTTGTGGGGGCAGTGATTCCATTAAAAATAACGGCGATGGTTTAATTGGAAATGAATTTTTCAAAGAAACTGAAACTTTGGATTTGTTTTTTCTTGTGAGGAGGAGACTATTTAAAAATAATAATTATTCTGTATGTTTGCAAGATTTAGTTGATATAATAAAGTACCTACACACAACCAAACTTATATGGAATCACCCACTATTTTGTATTATGTATGGATTATATGAAAATAATTTATTTAGAAATAAAACTCATTCTTTTTCCAATATTTTAATGAAAAAATTTTAACATACGGATTAAAGAATTAACTATAATTTCCAAAACAAACCTAATGCTTATTTCCTGGAAAGTACCGACGAGCTCTAATTCTTCTTTCAAGCTGGTCCCACAAGTTTTCAATTGGATTTAAGTCCGGTGAACATGCAGGCCACTCCAAAATTGTGACACCTTCCGTTCCAAGAAATTCTCGAGCCACTCTGCTAGTATGGGGAGGTGCATTATCTTGCATCAAGATAAAATTATACCCAACTCTACCTCGCCAAAACCTAACTACCGGTTCTAACACCAAATCAACATACCTTCGTCCGGTTAAAGTTTGTTGGAGAGGCAGCAAAGAAGTTTTTGTTCCTCTTATAATACCTCCCAAACATTACTGTTCCTCCTTTATATTTTGGGATAGATCTGGCAGTCTGGAGTCTAGCTTGTCTTGCTGGAGCTCTGAGAACCCGAATTCGACGATCATCCGATCTAAGGCCAATTCTGGTCTCATCTGGAAAAAGAAAATTTTTCCAATTTTCAATTGTCCAGTTTTGGTGTTGACGGCACCAATTTAGCTGGTCAGTTTTGTTTTGACAGGACAACTCTAAAACCCGTTACTCTCTTCTGCTGTACATCCCTTTAGCACGAAGTCTTCTTCGTATAGTTTCAACTGAAACATGTACACCCGTAGCTTCTAGAAGTTGTCGTTTCAGCTCTGGATGAGAAACATTTGGATTTCTTCTAGCAATTTGACACACAAAGCGGTCCTGTTGTTCAGTTGTAACTCTTTGACGACTTTGTCTAGGCCTATTTTTGAGAGTTCCAAGTTCCAAATACCTTACAAACGTTTTTGATACAACACCTTGGGTAACGCCTACTACCTCTGCTACGTCTCTTTGGGGCATTCCTTGTTCAATGAGAGCAACCATTTTCCCCCTCTGCACATCTGTTAGTCCAACATAAGGCATTATTATCTTCTTTGGACCGAAATAAAATTACTGGAGTAACTTGATTTCACTACTGAACACAAAATTTGAAAGATTATAATTAATGTGCAGTCGTTTATTTTTTGTTATCATGCTCATTAGCAGCAAAAAACTTGAGCTTCAACTAGCATACCCAGTTTTTTCCCTACAAAATATTTTAGTCACAAATACTGAGTGATTCCATATAAGTTTAGTTGTGTGTATTTTAATAAATTATGGTTTAAAAAAACCTTCAAAACACACTTTATAAGTAAATGGGAAATCTTGACTTTTCTTTTTTCAAATTTTGTCTGGAACGTCAAAATTTCCCACAGTTTTCGGAAGAAATTATTCCTAAAAGATGGACGTGTCAATCAAACAAAGAAACCGAGTGAACGTGGCAATTCCTCAGAGATTCCTTCTTTCGTAGAGGTGGAAATAGGTATCAAAGCAAGCGATGAGGTTCATCTTCTACCGGCAGCCATTGCGATGGCTCCTTCGGGACATCGGCCGCTTCTTAGCACTGCGGAAATAACGCAGATTAATTACGGCCGTCATCCCCCGTTACTTCAACTGCGATAAACGATATTTAACAATTAATAGTGACATATTGCCTGCGACTCTAATAACCACCCTTATTTCTGGTCCTTCGAGTTGGATTATGTTTGGAGTTGATGGTCAATAGGGACAGTACGTAATGCCGGAAAGATTAGTTTGTGAATATACGATCTTTTGTAAAAGAATGATGAGGATGTCATAGTTTTAAATATAAATTAATGGTATAAGGAGTGTGTAGAAGCAGTTAAATATTTTGTACGAATGGAAATATAAGAAAATAGTAAACTTTGAATACAACACGTGATCTTCAACTGTCACAACAATTTTTTCGTACATTAAGTTTTCTTTCGTGGGTAGAAATATGTATTGATTGAAGCATTTCATAGAATTCTCTTAACAATAACAGTATGTATTGTGTGTCGGGTTCTTTAAGTTAAGTTTTAATACAAGCGTTTGAGAATTTTCCAAAGTTTACATTTGAATATAAAAATGATTCGTTGAAAGCTTCTAATACACCTGGTATTGTGTCCCCTTCATTCTTCTAAGTTCTTGGAGGAAGTCTCAGAGAGTAGGTTCCAGTATTCTCAATCTAGTTGTCTTCTAGGTTTTAAACCCTATAGTAGTCTAGTCCACAAGACCCATTTTGGTAAAAACTCAATCTAGGGCTCCAAAAATTATGATCTGTGGTAAATAAAATTCGTCGCCCACGTTGGGCGCCAATGAAACCAATTTGTTGATTGACGTTGAGCGCCAATGAAACATATAATGAGATTGAATGTCGTTGAAAAAAATGATGGTAATTATTGCCGGTTCTTGCCTACGTTTCACTTGCAGCTAGCGATAATCGGAAAGAAGATCCTGAAAGAGCGGAAGTTTTCAACAAAATGGCTCTTGTTGATTAGTCTATGTCTATAGGATTGTATATTGCCATGCAATCTACAACCATGTGATTGAAAGTTCCTTCTGATTGATTAACTTCTATTTCAACTCCATTTCTCATTCTTTTTTAAACATTCAATCGAATTAAAATTTTTGTATACAACGTTTCAAAGACAAATTCGAATATTCTCAAAACTATGTGATTGATAAAACATTTATTGTCTTTAACGGTTCCATTGCTTGACGAAATTTCAACAAACTAATTTCAGTTAATTCTCACAAAAGTGTAACAAATGATCTCAAAACAGTTGAGTTAATCTTGTTAGATATTTTGGGATTATTTCATCTCATGTCAACTCTCTACCGAAGTCAAACAATCTTTCCCTGACACCCCTTAGTTGTAGTTAATTATCATTTACAAGAGAGACGGTAATCTCTTCCTGTCTTTGCAACTATTTGCATCTACCCTATTCCAGCATGTAGGCCAGTACATACAACAAAATTCAGACAAAAAAACTGAATATGTCAGTCTAAAATTAACATATTTATGAGAACAAATTTATTCATCGCCAAAATAAAAATTTGTAATCAAGCTCTGGTTATTAATTTTGGTACCAAATATTATTTTTTTCTCAGATTTATATCTTTGTCTCCATATGTATCCAAATGTGTAACAGTTTGTATGGAAAATAAACGAATAATTATTTTTAATTACGTCCAAAAAATCTAAATAATGTTCTGAATAATAACTGTGTTTTCAGAATGATAGATCTGTGCCAAATAAAATGTATCAGAGCCTAATGACTAATTTTTTTTTTATTATTTTTTTTATCGCCAACATACTAAGGCGGATTTCCACGCCTCGTGACTCGCCGAGCCACGCGCTGCTTACGACACAAAAATTTTCTCAGGAAAGTTTATGATTTTATACCAAAACTTATGCCATTGAAAATACTTCAGGATCGATTGATAATTTATAAGGCTTTTAATAATTATTTAACCAACAAGTGTATTAATGAGGGCCATTAACAATCGAGATAATTTAACGCACGAGCAGAGCTAGTGCGCTAATGATCGAGGTTGTTAATGACCCTTTTAATACTCGTGTTGGTTACACAGCTTTTCTGTCGACTGTATAAGTTGTATTCGTTTTTCTCAATATTTAAAAAATAAAAATATTTATTTCATGGGTAAGTACTGTCAAAAACAAATAATGACGTTGAAACTATAAAACAATGCTATAAACATTTCGGTAGGTCTTAAAGCGTCATAAAACATGTTTATTAAAGCTTTTTCTACTGCTCTTTGGAATAGGTGCACAACTTTTTATACTACTATTAATTATTTTCATAAAACTACTAGACAACAGTTTCATGAAAGCTTTTTTGTAGTTTCAGGTGAACGTTATAAAGTAAAAATAAAATTATTATTATAAAGCAACAATAAAATAAAATGGTTTTATAAATGTGTTTTCTAAAATTCACAAGGAGCAACTTCATATTAGATATATAAAAATTATAATTAACGTCACCAATTTTACAAAAAGTCATTTTAGTAATTTTGTTCTACCTTCTACACTTTATGGACTTTATTGCACTTTATATATGGACATTTTTAAACTTCTCTAAAGAGTATCGCTTTTTAAAAATTTCCTTCCGTTGACCTGAAGGTATTAGTCATAATTCTCCGTTTTTCATATTTTCTAATTCCATGCTATTTGTCTATTTTATTGTAACTGAATATTTAGAACGACTTGGGTCTGGCCTAATTTGTACTCGCCCTCATGAACTACCCGTACAAAGACAACTTGATGGATTGATTCACAAACAATGCATCTGTCTGCAAAGGACGTCGTCACGACGCTTCCCGCTGAACGCGGACGCCATCGGGTTATCCGGTACCGGGACCTGTTGATCAACATCAACGGGACGATGTTAATGGAACGCGAGCTGATAGCTGTCTGTCATCTCTTTAATCTTTTTCCTTTTTTTTTGCTAAAGAAATTTGGTAGTTATAATATTATCAACAAATAATTGAAAAGGAAACGGATATACAAAATTTTTGTTGTGATAATTAAATATTGAAAAGAATATTGAAAAGAAGCAGAAAACTCGCTATTAACGAAGCATTTCAGTCAGGAAGAAGGACATTGGAAATATTTTTTAACCCAAAAAAATGTAGACTGAATTGATAATTTCTTGCAAAATGACAAACTCAATAAGGCCAGCAAGATCGCTTTTTTCATTGTTTAATTTGTATTCTCTCTTCTGTCTGTGAAATGTTGATGAATGTCTACAGATCTTTGTTACTTTTTGGTGATTCGGACCAGGGTAGGGGCGAGGGTGCTGCCACATAGAGAGTCCCGTCAGTACTAAAATTTTCAATTAATGAAAACTGTAACGCCGTTAGTGGTAGTTGCAGATTCTTCCTATCCAAATATATCAGTGCTGACATCCTAATGTGTTATCTATGATCCTAACCTGACAACTGCCTGACAACTACAAACCAACGTTTCACGACGTATAAAATATCGTGAGTTTGTCCAGTTTTCGTTTTTGAAAACTACTTTGCTTATTTGTGTGTGTTGAGTATTCGTAGTTGGTTTTTATTGTTTATAGTGGGACTTTTATTTTAAGAGACAATGTCGAGAATATGTATTGTGAAAGACTGTAATGTGAGGTGTACCCGGTAAGCTCTATCTTTATAAACAACATGTTTTATCAAATGAAAAGTGACAGAAGTAGTTATTCTTCCATACAGCTTTGAACTTCCCAGCATTGTTGTTGAATATTTATTTTTCTTCATGTTTATCATTGAAATATGTAAAAAAACGTTCTATTTATTGTATACTTTTTATATTCAATAAAATATATAAACTTGATGACTATTGCTTCATTTTTCTCACTTCAGGCATTATATGGTCCATTTTTTGACATTTCATTTACTTTTACTTGACTATTTGATTGTTATTATTATGATATCAATCTAATGTTGAGTAACTTCAAATGAAATATCAAAAAATGGACCATTAATGTCATTTTGCAATAAAAGTACAATTACAATAATTTTGAATATGCCGCCAAAAACTGTAAAATTACAGGAATCTTCTTTTTTGGCTGTTAGCAAAGTTCACAACCATCTGATTTGTGTTGGAGGTACTGACGGGAGTGGGTGGCGCCACCCGTAAAAATAGGGGGCGCCACGGGTCAGTTTCCCATCTATGAGTATTTTTCTATCTATCATTCGGACAACTTTCAATGACAGAAATACCCCAATTCATGGATAATCTAGATTCGAAAGTAAAATGATTGAAAACCAAGTTCTGGAATGGAAAAACAACGCGTAATAACTCCCACAATTATCTGGTTAAGACGTTGGAAAAAATTTTACACTTAAAATTGAATTTTTGATCGATGTTTCCAAAGTACTAAGTGCATTAACGAGGAAAATGCCAAATTCGAAATAAATCCATACCACTTTGTCCAACATTTTCGAAAAAACGTATTTCACTTTTCCTATTACACTGAAATATTGACAGATTGCGAGAAGTTTATTCAAGTCATACCATTCACACAAGTACGACAAGGAAACTATGAGAAAAACTACTTGAAAGAGAGAGAAGAATCATTGTGGGCAGTTAGAGATGTGCGTATTTAGTTCCAGAGGCTGGAAGAATGTTCATCGCCCCCCTATTTAACCGCTGTTGCCAGATGAACATTCTTCCAGCCTCTGGAACTAAATACGCCCTTCGCTAACTGCCCACAATTGTTCTTCTCTCTATTTCAAGTAGTTTTTCGCATATTTTCCTTGTCGTACTTGTGTAAATGGTATGACTTGAATAGACTTTTCGCAGTCTGTATAAAAAACTTAAAAAAACAAATTCCGAAACAAGAAACAGCCAGTAACTCCTACAATTCAACATTAAGTACGTTGTAATTTCCATCAATCGATTCAGGACAAAATTTCTCATTTGAATTGATTTTTGTACATAATTTATTCCCAAATCGCAGTAACGAAAGTAAAAAGTTCGTCTTCTCAGTAACATAAAGTCAAAAGTTACAAAATAACTCACTGAAACTTTCTTACTTGAAGTTTTCATGTCGCCACCTGCCCTAAGTACTGCGATTAGCGGCCCATAGATAACTGCCGTTAATAATTGAAACCGGTAAATGACGTTGGTGAAAGAAGAGTGGTGGAGCGGTTGACGTGTGAGAAAGGCCGTAAAGGCCGTAGATGGAGCTAATGGCATGCAAACACCTGAGATCACCTATCAGACCGTTAAGTACGTAGAGTTTGGTGTGTTGAAAGCTCGCCTCTATAAAGTAAAGCACATCAACTTGAATAAACGTCATAAGACAATAAAAGCTTTCCAGCTTTTGGTCTTAACGAGACAGAGAATTTTCCACCAAAGGACGTTCGAGAGCTTTAAGTTTAAAAAAACCACTATTTAGTAAATATTCAGAACGAGGAAGAGAAAAATAAATAGGAAGAAGAAGGGAAACGGAAAGAGCAGGAGTGAGAATGGGAACAATTACAAGAGCAAAAGAAATAACAATATCCAGAGCAACAGCAATAGTTCCTAAAAGAAAGGCTACGGAACACAGCGACGCTTCACGACAACTTCATAAATGTGGTTGTTAGTGGGCGGAGGTCGTGGTTTAATTGAAAATGCAATAGAATTAGAGCAGTACTCAGACTTCTTGTAGTTGATCTCAGCGACGGTCGCTACCTGTTGACGGTATCACCCACAAAATTGTCGTTGTTGGTGGTTCAATACAAAACACTGATGAACACTACCGAGCACCGTTGTCGTTGATTAAAGTCGTCTTCGAAGACAGATGACGACAACAAAAACACAAACCAGTCGCGTCGCTGTGGTCCGTCTGAGTTTAGCCACAGCCACATTTATGGAGTTGTCGTGACGCGTTACTGTGGTCCATCCGAGATTAGCCTGAGAGCAGGAGGAAAAGCAAGAGACAAAAGTAGAGAAAAAAGGAAATGTAAGGAAGGAAAATAATAAGGAAAGGGAGAGTACGGCTGAATTGATGAGCAAATGAACTAACTCAAACTTATTCAATTACCCACAAAAATTGTTAGTCCACTTAACGTTTTGATGCAAGGGTTATTGAAATTAATTATACAGGGTGGGGCCCTATGAACGAACTATTCTCTGGCGTCTTAACGGCAAATATAATTAGAAAAAATAAGACGTAGAATTAAGTAGATTACTAAGGACTATAATTTAAAAATATTTTGGAATATACAGGGTGCTCCAAAAAAGCGTGCCGTATCAAAGTTAGGTTCCTTTGAATGGAACACCCTGTATTTTATCACATTTTTGAGTTGTACTATTAAAAATAATGAAAGTTCATTAACATTTCCCTATACCTATCTAGTTCAGTTTCCAGGATATATCGATTTTATATAATTTGTAGCCCCTTCGAAAAAATACAATAACTTCAAAATGAAAACGAATAACCACATTTGCTCTACACCATCTCACTAGAAGCAATATTTACTGGTATGCTATCATATACAGTGTGTTTTTAATATGACAGTATAACACTAACCATTTATTACATGAATTTCTGGCTTAATTTAAATGGAACACCCTGTATCTGTTGGGTCTGTTAAACGTGGGAATTTATTACCTTTCAGTTGGTATTAGGGTTGCCTATATCTAGCTCTGATAGTTCTCGAGAAATTTTAAATTTGTTTTTTAATATTCAATTATTTGCCGACATCTAGTTAGGTACCTATGACATGATACTCCGATGGAAAGTTTTTAAAAATTCAAAATTTGTTATTTTGACAGTAAGTGCTTTGTTGTATGATTTATTATTGATAAATTAAAGGTCTCTTGAATCAGAATTTTATTAAGGGTACTCAATCATTAACTTTGCAATAAGATTAGTAAAAAAACTTAACGCTAACTGGGAGAAAATTTCGTGAATTTTTACGTAACAAACTACCCGAACTTTTAGATGACGTTCCACTAGCTACAGGACAAAAAATGTGGCTGCAGTTGGATGGTGCGTCTGTTTATTGCAGTGTAATTGTCCGGCGTTACCTACCTGAACAATATTTTTCCACAAAAATGGATTGGGCGAGGGGGTCCTTATCTTTGGCCGGCAAGGTTCCCATGCTTGACGCCATTAGACTATTTTCTTTGGGGTTACATAAAAAGTATTGTCTACAATACAGAGCCAACCACTCCTGAGAACATGAAGGATATGATAAGGAGAGCGTTTCAAACAGTAACACCAGAAATGTTAAAGAAAGTGAACAATAACTTTAAAAAAAAAGGGTTCAAATTTGTATCCAACAAGATGGGCGTCACTTTGAACACCTTCTTTAAATTTTTTGTACCTAGTTATTTTTTCATAATTTTAAAGCTTACTGTATCTGTATGCCCAAAAATAGTGTACTTACCCTTAATAAATGTTCTGATTCAAAAGACCATCAATTTATCAATAATAAATCATACAACAAAGCACTTACTGTCAAAATAACAAATTTTAAATTTTTAAAAACTTTCCATTGGAGTATCATGTCATAGGTAACTAGATGTCAGCAATTAATTGAATATTAAAAACAAATTTGAAATTTCTCGAGAACTATCAGAGTTAGATATAGGTAACCCTAATACCAACTGAAAGGTAATAAATTCCCACTTTTAACAGACCCAACAGAAACAGGGTGTTCCATTTAAATTATGCTTGAAATTTATGTATTAAATGGTTAGTGTTGTACTGTCATATTAAAAACACCCTGTATATGATAGCATACCAGTAAAAATTGGAAACAAAATGTTAAAAGATCCTAGTGGGATGGTGTAAAGCAAATGTGGTTATTCGTTTTTATTTTGAAGTTATTGTATTTTTTCGGAGAGTCTACAAATTATGTAAAATCGATTTATCCTGGAAACTGAACTAGATAGGTATGGGGAAATATTAATGAACTTACATTATTTTCAATAGTGCAATTCAAAAATGTGATAAAATACAGGGTGTTCCATTTAAAGGAACCTAACTTTGATACGGCAAGCTTTTTTGGAGCACCCTGTATATTCCAAAATATTTTTAAATTATAGTCCTAAGTAATCTACTTAATTCCACGTCTTTTTTTTCTAATTTTATTTGCCGTCAAGACGCCAGAGAATAGTTCGTTCGTAGTGCCCCACCCTGTATAACAAAATCAGCAAACAACGGATTTTCTTTTCCAATCAAGTTAGTCAATGTCGACAATTGACAGAATAATCAATAATTTAAAACATTCAATTATTCTTCAACGACAAACCACTGGCGCGAACGTATTCCGTAAGTATTGAAGATACCGTAGACCCAACCGCCAACACAACAAATTCTCCATTTTAATTATTGACGGCGACGTCGACGACGATGGGAACGCCGACGTCGCCATCTAAACTAGAAAATTAGAGTTGACGGCCAACATTTGGTTACTTCTTGTGAGAGAGCACATGCTTGGCATTAATTGTTGACATAACCTCATTAACACCACGCCAACAATGGAGATATATAAAGCTCTTAATACGGTGCGATGTAATAGAAGGGAGCCTACCAGCCTTCAAAGTGCTGCCCATCACTTTTTTTATTCAGAAGGTATATGAAGATAAATACAGGATGAACATTTTTTTATCCTTAAAAAATTATAAATGAGGGACTATGATTTAAGTGAGTGGCTTGATATCGTTCTCACACTACCGACCAATCCACAATCCACTGAATCAGTTAATTTTCAGTAGTAATAACCCAAGGACATTGATAATTGTTCGAAAAAAAATTATGACAGATTTCGTAGGCGGAGGTCTGTTGCCTACAAGCAACAATCTTGAGAAAGTTGTCATAAAATTTTTGAGCATTTATCAATGTCCGAGGGTTATTCGGATAGAAAATTTTTTGTTTCAGTATTACAACCAAATCGTGACATTTCGAAATAATAAATATTCGAAACTTCAAAATCGAGATAAATCAATATGTATCCATAGCAACGTGTGAAAATTGCCCATGGTCTGTTATCAGTGTAATGTTGACATGATTGGCTGAGATTGTTCATATGATATAAAATGAGGAAATTTGATTGGTTTTTAGAATTTTAAAAAAATTTTCAGTAGTAATAACCCAAGGACATTGATAATTCTATGACAGATTTCGAAAGCTTGTTGCTTGGAAACAGACCGACGCCATAGGCGGAGGTCTGTTGCCTACAAGCAACAAGCTTGAGAAAGTTGTCATACAATTTTTGAGCATTTATCAATGTCCGAGGGTTATTCGGATAGGAAATTTTTTGCTAATTATAGAAAAAATAAAAAGCTAATATAATTTATTTAAAGGTGCAATTAACAAAGGAACAATTAAAAAAGTTAAATGTGACATTTTGATATAAGTTAAATATTTGAAACTTCAAAATCGCAATAAATCAACATGTATCCATAGCAACGTGAAAATAGCCCATGGTCTGTTATCAGTGTAATGTTGACATGATTGGGTGAAAAAAAATGAGGAAATTTGATTGGTTCATGGAACTGTCAAAAAATTTTCTGGCAAATTAACCAGGGAAGTAGATGAAGCATTCAGAATCCTTGGAATTAAAATGGCTGAATTAAAACATAGTATGACTTGAATATCTGACTTGATATCTCTAGGTTTATGAAATATGATTTTATACAAGCAACTGAGGCCCAAGAGGATTTCACTTTAATAAACTTCTTTACTTCGTCAAAAGGAAGAGGAAGGAAAAAGTCATATTAATTCGCCACGAGCTGCAGTAGTGACCCAAACAGATCAATCTAAACATAGCGCCGTTGTATACAGGTTGGTCCTTAAGTAATTGTACATAGAAGTACAGTACAATCTTTACTTCAAGATATTGCGATTTAAATTAACTAGCCTCAATAAAATGTTGATATTGAGAGTGATACAGGGTGTTGAACATGAAATTTTAATTTTCGTTTTTTACAATAACTTCAACGCTTTTTGACCTATATGCACAAACATTTGGGGTTGGGGGTTTTTTTATATAAGAAGTCATAATTTTGTAGCTTTTCCGATGTATTTTGTAGAGTGAAGATTGTACTGTACTATGTACCGGGTGGCCAACTAAGAACGGCCGTCGGCCATATCTCAGGAGTGGATTATAGCACAGGTTCGTGAAAAAAAATTTTATAACAAAAATGGCCTCGAAAAACGCCTGGAAATTATTTTCAGCATTGTAGGTCCATCGCTAGAGGGCGTATTTGACAGTTAAAATTTTAAAATGCAAAATTTTTCTAAATTTACTCGATTAACGAGCATATTAGATATTATAATCGGATTCCTCGAAAAACTCTGCATATTTTTAATATAACTAGTTTAAGTCTATCTCTTTAAATAAGGGGTGGGGGAGAGTGGGAACCTTGTTACGAAAAAACGCCTGTAATTCCGGTTCTGCTTAACTGATTTTAATAAAGTTGATGTTTGAAAGAGCTTTTGTTGAACAATCGAAAATTTGTGAATATGAAGCAATCTAATTAACCTTCCGTAGCTAACATGCGGTCAGTGAGACACGCCTAAGGATTTTTCCGATAATTCCCGAATAAATCAAAAATCGGCATCGCCGTTCCCAGTAGCTGACTTTTTTGGCGTAGCCGATTCAGTGTTAAAATTACAGTGCAGGTGGACAGTCCATTTTTTTGTAATTAAATATTCGGTCTCTGAGACCCAAGTTAGTTCTTGTGTTATAATTTCTAAGAGTAAGTTAAAACGGTTTTTTTTATATAACATTTATATTTATTCATTTTTTTTATAGATTTTATAAGCATGGTTTCTACATATGAAGAAGAACAGGACAGGCTCCGAAAATTATTTGATGAGGTTGAAACGGACGTAGATGAAGGCGCGGAACACAGCGATTTTAGTTTGGAAACTTAAGGCCATTTTGTTTTTTTTTGTTCAGTTTGTCTGTCATGAGAATTGATTTTTTTTTTATCAAATATGTTTTCTGATGTTTCAAAAATAATGTCATAAACTTTTTTGGTGCCAAAGAAACTGTTTTTGTTTTTTTTTATAGCAATTTTTAGAATGTTACTTTTTATTTTAACAAAATTTTATTTTCATGTCATTATCATCAAACAAATTTTTAATAAATTTATATTCCACATTTTCTTTATTTAACTACCTGCCCCTAAGTAATAAAATAGAGAAAATACAATTTTTTTCATTACTGATAGGTTTTTCCATAGTCGGTCTCTGAGACCCATGTTATCTTTCGTGTTAAAATTTTCATGTTAGCTACGGAAGGTTAATAACGTAATTGCTAGAAGGCGCTATTTTTTTTAATAATGTGTTTTCTCGTAACAATTCTAAATGGAAGCATACAAATTGAAGTAGGTCTTTAAAAAGTAGACTGAATTAGTAATAAAACACTGCAAACCGCAAGGCGATATCTCTTTTCTATCCAGAGATATCGTAAGAAACAGGTAAATGGCGGGAATTGTTCTTCCCACGTCTAGAAGGCTGGTTTGCGTAAACAGAAATTATCAAATTTAGCCTGAATAAGATCTTACATTGGTCTGCAGTAATTTAAACTGTTAGCTACTACTGTCGCTACTAACAATGAGAACGAATTTTAAAATATTGTGATAAATCGAACAATTGGAACCTTCAATAAATAAGGTACGTAATTAGTGCCGCCCTAGATGCTCGAAATGTTGTCCATCATTTTCAGTGCATGAAATCAATCGCGGACGGGTAGAGAAAACAGCAGCTTCAATTTCTGCCCTTGAAATACTTCGTATTGTCTGTCGTATCCTCTCAACCATGTCAGCTCTTGCTGCGGGTCTATCGGCATAAACGAGATCTTTTACTCGCCCCCAAAAATAAAAATCTAAACAAGTTAGGTCTGGAGACCTCGGTGGCCAAATAAATGAGCTTCAAAATATCGGTTTTTATTGATATTTTATGCTTATGATTCACTAACACATCGCTTGAAAACAAATATAACATTCTTATATAATTGGAAAAATGTAGCACAACTTACTTCACCAGCCTTCTGGACGTTGGAACATCAATTCCCGCCATTTACCTGTTTCTTACGATATCTCAGGATAGGAAAGAGATATCGCCTTGCGGTTTGCAGTGTTTTATTACTCATTTAGTCCACTTTTCAAAGATCCACTTCAATTTGTATGCTTCCATTTAAAATTATTACGAAAAAACACAGTGTTAAAAAAATAAAACAGCGCCCTCTAGCATTCACGTTATCAATCAGATTGCTTCATTTCCACAAATCTTCAATTGTTCAACAAAAGCTCTTTCAAATAACATCAAGTTTATTAAAATCGGTAAAGCAGAACCCGAATTACATGTGTTTTTTCGTAACAAGGATCCTACTCTTCCCCACCCCTTGTTTAAAGAGATAGACTTAAACTTGTCCTATCAAAAATATGCAGAATTTGTCGAGGAATCTGATTATTATATTAAATATGCTCCTTAATTCAGTAAATTCTGAAAAAAATTTCATTTTAAAATCTTAACTGTCAAATACACCCTCTTGCGGTAGACCTACAATTCTGAATTTTCGAAGCCACTTTTGATATAAATTTTTTTGCCCGAACCTGTGCTATCATCCACTCCTGAGATATGGCCGACGGCCGTTCTTAGTTGGTCACCCGGTACAATTACTTAGGAACCACCCTGTAGAGATATCATCAACACTGTAGAACTTCAGCATTTTTGATAAGTTTAAGTGCTTATTACTAATCAAAGTCCAAGTATCATCCGTTGTTCACCATTAAACAATGAAAACTGAATAGAATATGACTTGCTCCTTCCAGAATAATTTTGTACCTGACATCTGATTCTTTCTTTCTATTAGGTTTTGGAATTTCAAAGCTCACGTATCTAAAACAGTTTTATTTTGAGTTAGTATAAGCACGTAACAAATACACCTTTTGAGGTAGACCAATGATATTTTGTTATGCAAAAAAAATATAAAATAAATGCTAATTAGACTAATAAATTTAAAGAATTTGGTTCACGGTATACAACACGGAACAGCTCTTAAAGTTTATGGCTATCTAGACATCATTCTTGAGTTCTTTGTTTCGATCGAGAAGAGCATGTGCCCACTATGATTTAGTACGTCCGAAGGTAGGATTTAATTAATGTGTTGTACCCTACGTAATTCGCGGAATTCGTTATATGTGAACGGGTATCGTGATTTATGTGATTTAAATAGGATGTCCAGGTGCACTATCTACTGAAAACTATTCGTTAATCATGATCACTATCCTAATTCTTTCTTTCGCTACAATTTTTACTTTGTATATAAAGCTACTTGTCGATTTATCTTTCTATTCTGATACCATCTCCTCCGATGTCTTCTCTTGAATATATTTGTCTAATTTTCCTTCTTCCTCCGCCACAGAATCTATTCTTGACATTTCTGTTTCTTCCATTGGTTGATTATCTTCTGGTTGACCCATTATGATCTCCCCCCTAGGTTTATGTACTTTTGGATAACATTTACTGACTTTATTGATTATAAGATGAGAACTAGTTTTGTTTTTATCCTCATATAGAAACATTTCTACCTAATATGAAAGCATATTGAATCTATTCGAGCAAAAACAACTTTTCATTGTAACCCTCTCGTTTTAGTAACCAATATTCATAAATCTCAAACGTCCACTACGTATAAACAAATCATTATGATGTACAATTTTTAGGGATGATCCTCCAATCGTATCAACTCGTCGTATTCCTTTTTCTACCTACCAGCCAATGCGTAAATCACGCAATATGATTTTCTGCCACTCCCACTCTTCCCAACCTTCATATAATATTTTCTCAGATCAAAATTAACTTATGAACAAACCAACCTACAAGCCTGAATTCTTCACAATAAATTTTCAAGACCAGAGATTTTTATCACGCTCAATCCCATAAACTACGGAGTATGAAAAGTAATAAATAATCTTGAACACTATACATCAAAGATATTGGAATCGAATTTTATTTTTACCATAATAAACCAGTGGTGGTACGATCGAATGCCCAAAGATTTTATTTTATAATTGGAAACGGTTACTTTGTTTTTTTACAGTCAATTTTAATTTCCTCCTCCAAAATAAAAGCGACACTGCGGTTGATGTAAACTTTTTGAATCAAACCAAACCCAGGATCACCTCATATAGATCACAATTGCTGATCAACACTTTTGTCTGAGCTTTCGTATAATATACATATGTATATTGAAAAATTCTTAGCCTACTATAGAACCAAACAAAATTTTAATGTCAAAATATTTTATTACTCAACATATTCTCCTCTTAATTGGATACCTATTACAGCGAACCTCTCTAGACTTTTCAAAAAAAATGTTTCTTCTTGCTATGCAAACCAGACCTCCACAGCTTTTATTACCTCCTCGTTGGAAAAAAATTCACGACTTTTCAAACTTTCCTTCAGTTGAGGAAAAAGATGATGGTCGAACGGAGCCAAATCTGGTGAATAAGGGGGGAGTAATTCAAACCCTAAATCACGAATTTTTTGCATGGCAACATAAGATTCGTGTGCAGGGCCTTTGTCCTGCAAAAACAAAGCACCTTTGGATAGCTTTCTGCGTCTTTCCTATCTAATTTTTCCCGTAGAGTGGTCATGGTCAGTAATGTCGAATAGTAATCTCCGGTTATTGTTCTACCCTTTTCCAAAAAATCAATCATGACCACTCCATGACAATCCCAAAAAACTGAAGCAAGAACTTTTCCAGCAGATTTTTGGACACGAAGCTTCTTAGGTCTTGGAGAGGACGGAGGACATTGATCACCAAGGGTATTGAGCATACACCGAGAAAAAGATTTATTTGTGACAATTGAAATCTTATTATGTCAAATAAATATGATTTTCCATATGGCCTAAGTAATATTTAATTTGTCGTTAAGAAAGGATTTGTTTCAAGTTCAGGAAGTAATATTACATATGAATAAAACCATATTCATTGTCATTAATAAAATGAATTATCTATCGAAAATTATATTTATTCTTGTGAAAATGTATGTAGTTTTCCAATAACAAATACTTATTTTTGCGGGCTAACTATATTGTTTTATCATAAGATAAATTATTCTATGGGAGAATGACATTTCTTTATCATAAAATAATGTATTGTCTCGGTAAAATATATTTCTTTACCATAAAAAAATATATTGTTTGGGTTAACAATATGTTTTTTCTACTACCGTGCGCTTTAACCCACTTTCCCGCACGCATTTTAGCTTTGAAAGTGTCACTTTCCCGCACTAGTGCGGGAAACACTTTCCCGCACGCATTTTAGCTTTGAAAGTGTCACTTTCCCGCACTAGTGCGGGAAAGTAAATTTATGCAAATTTTGACCTTATTAGATAGTTTTTTACTTCGGAAGTTAAAAATATTCTCATATTAGGTGAATAAATAGTCCATCAAATAAAATCAACATGTTTTCCAGCTTTTTGTTGCATTTTTAATTTTCTGAAAATATAAAATAATGAAAATATTTTGATATAACCTTGTAAATTCTTTAAAGTAGTGTCACAAAGCAACTATCAAACCACCCGGTTTTGATATAAGAAAAATATATCAAATGAAATTCTTTCATCTACAAATGACTTAAAATTGTTGCCGTCACCCTCATCGTCATCTTTATGTGACCTGCAAACGATGCCATCCTCATCAACGTCATTCACTCACCAGTTAACACCAAATAACTCCACTGGACCGGCAATTTTAAGTAATTCACAGAATGCAACAAATTGTGTTTCTAATATTAATATTTATAATAATAATTGTAATAATAATAATAATTTTTGGTCTAAGTTTTTTATACGTATGTTAAAATAAAATAAATTTTGAAAAATGGGTTGATATACTTTTTTGTATATACGGTCGTAGAAAAAATAATGTTCCTAACTCATGCGTAAAGTGTCTTTCCCGCCCTTGACCGCTTGCCCGAACTCCGCTTCGCGTCGTTCGGGTCAACTGCAGTCGCGTGCGGGAAAGTATCACTTTCCGCACTAGTTAGGAAAATAACTATTTTATTTGTAAAAAATGTATCGTCCCAGCAAATTATATTTATTTGCTGGAAACGAATGTTTTTTAAGAAAACTATCAATTTTCAATAAAACTAAACATGTTCATCATAACCGAACCATAATTTTGATGAACAATATATTGCGTCGATGGTTAGTCTTGACACGGATTAAAATGACAGTATTTTTATGACAAACATGTTTAAATCTAATAAAAATTAATTGTCTTCTCCATTTATGCATGAAAGTAGGAATGCAGGATAGGAATAAAAGACTTGTTGCTGAATATTTTGATCTATTAAAATGAAAACTATACATTTTTAAAATAGGAAAGCATACATTTTTGAAATTAAACATACCTACATGATCTAAAACATAACCCTTTGTCTAACCGTAAGTGTGTTCATTAATGCTTTTCCCATGCATAGTAGTTTTTTGGAGTACCAAGATCTGACAAGTTTATTTGAGAAATGTGTATGTTTGAAGTACATTTCGCTTGCCTGCTACTTCTACCTACTTGAATATAACCTAACATTTATTTCCTTACCTTCAAAGAGATTTCACAATTTCTGGAATCGCCATGCATGTGTTTAACAATTCATTCATTTCTATATTATTAGACTCATTTTTGTCCAGAGCACTTTAACCACAAACTTTACAATAATCAGTAAAATTGCACAAGCTCATCTAATTTCACATAATATATCCTTTATCTATGAATTTCACTGACTCACTCCAAACGACCGGTACGATTCTGAATAATAGGGCAGGGTGGGGTGACAGTTCTTTATATTAATTGTCACATAATTTGTGGGCTGATGTGATTTCTTACGGGTGGAGAAATATGAGATTTGGAGTAAAGAAGTTTTTTTTCTAACAATAAATGTACAAATATACTCAAATACTTATTTTTTCGGTATGAAGTAGATGTTATTTGAGGCTAATAATATATAGGCTTATTTAAAAAATGTAAATCTCTATCAAAACTTTCAAATGATTTACTATGAAAATTTAATTTGTTGTTCTTAAGTGATGGAATATTATTCAAGATGTTAGGTTTTTTTCTGGGTAAGGAAAACAATTTTTACCCAAATAACATCGTTATATTTTATGACAAAATATTATATTATTATAGTGCTTCGTAAACTTTTATATAGTTTCTGAAAAACAATTGTATAAAGGTGTGCATGGAGAAGAACAAATTTCTTCACATTAAAGAAATTACACTCGAATAAATCATTTTTTTATATCAAAATTTCCCAATCTTTTAACGTTAATATGACTTCTTAATATTGAATAAGCAATGTTAGTATTAAACAAAGGGGGGTCAAACAAATCAGTTTATTTGTCTATAAATAACTCTTCTCTCGGTGTATCTTCGTAAAACTGCTTACCTCTTAACTCTTTTGAATACAGGTACTTGATGATGGCTCAATACTCCAATTTTTCGATTTTTACAATTTCGGTGAATATCTTTTTTCTTTTAATTTATTGCGTAGCTCTGGTTTACTTTTTCGACGTCTAACTTCACACTGACACTTCTAATGAGTTATTGTTCGTTGCTATGGTAACGCAATATTTGTTTATGCATGGAACTGGTCTAGGCTAACAAGATATCAATACATCCTCGTATCTTCCAGCAGCATAACTCTATCATGACAATTTCTTCTACTAGTCCCTGAGACATGCCTCAGGACCTGAGTAGAAGTAAGGGGGCATAATAGATATTTTAGGTCGCAGTGAATGTCACCCCAAAATACATACACACATGCATGACAATTTATTTCATCTGTGGAAAGGTGTACGGGTCTAATTCGAAATCACTTACTTTTAAATTGTAGCACGCCTGCTTTTTGGTATAACATATTCTTTCCTTTCTACAAATAGTTTTCCTTCTAATACTATCATATATCGACTTCCTCCAACATACGTACCAAGAAAAATTGAAGAATTTTCACGGATGATTATAAGCAATAATTTCATATGATATTAAACCCTTAAACCGCCGTCACTGGATGTAATTGGTGATCGTTTTCATTGTGAACCTGTTGTTTTAATGTATTCTTGAGCGTTATAATTATCGAACAATAATTAACTGGGTGGTTCAACTGAACGTTTGTGAAGGTTTCTCCGCAGATTGATTTATAAATTTATGAATGTTGTGAATTATATATTGATTGTTCATGGATATTGTTCGTTTGGGAGTTAAATTATGTCTTTCAATTTAGTCATATATACTTTATTGCTGAATGCACTGGAAATACATTTTCAATTTCAATTATTAAAGTTGCACACACTTCCTTTGTATTTATCCCAAATCCTTATTTTATTTTGTCTACGTAGCCACTTTCAACTCCCCCGCCCTTACCATAATACAATTGTCATCTGCCAACAGCCACCTCCAACTCACGTAACTAACGCCCACCTCCACCTCACGTAACTTACACCCCCCTCGACTTCCTTATAAAGAAAATCTAATATATAACTATCACCATTTTTATCATCGTCTTTATCTGAACCTGAACCCTTTTGCGGAAACAGCCCCAATGTAATATTGGAAGAAATAGGTGAAGCCAAGAAAAAGAGAAGATCTGACCATTGGAAAGATCTAGTAGGGCTTATACAATCAAAGACTCTTCTGGGTGACTAGAACCTGTTGAGATTAAATGAAAGCATAAGTCAAAGTAACTCTGCGCTACGAGTTTTAACAGGGATCCTGACGGGACATTGTCGCCTGAATGGGCACCTGAAAAAGCTCAAAATAGTGGAGGAAGAAGAATGCAGATTTAGTGGCATGGAAGAAGAAACCTACATCTACATACTTTTCAACTGCACAATACTTCAGAATCCTAGAGCACAGCACCTAGGAGATTACTGGATAGAAAAGGAACATTTGCCTAAGTTCAAGCCTGCAAACATCCTAAAATTCCTCCGGGAAATAGGACTAAAGGAGCCACTAGTTTCTGAGACTCCTCAGAAACTAAGTAGAAGTAAGGGTGCACAATAGATCGTTCAGGTCTCAGTGAATATCACCCCAAAATACGTACGTACATACATCGTCTATATATTTCTCAATTAATAACTATTGTGCGCTCAGTCCCAAAGACTACAGCATGATACGCTAGGACACGTTATAGCCCAACCAGGAGATATATAGATTTCTTATTCCTCAAGCACCAAACTCGTAACTAAAACAACCAGGACAGGTCCAAATCCCAACGGCATTTTCAGTCCACACATCGAAAACAGAGTGATTCGAAGATCTGTAAAAGTACTTTTTCCAAGACCGACCAGAAAATATACACTTTCTGGACAATTCTTCGTCCAAAAAATAACGTTTTGCCGAACTAGACCGGAAAATGGACGCTAGGGACCAGAAAAAGCTTTTGCCGGTCCCTGACGTCCATTTTGCTTTCATTTTTCCAATAGCTCTTCTATAATACAATCTACCTTGATTTCGTTACTATGTTAACAACGTTTCAATATATTGTCAAATGATGACAGTTCGTTGATTTTTAATTTGTCGTTTATGTCAAACTTATTATTTTATCTGGTTTCAGTTTTGTTAATCACTTTGTTATAAGAAGTAAAATAAAGAATTAAATGTATATCGAAGTTCTGTCTTAAAAAAAATATTGTACGTCACGCACCCGAAAATAAGTGTTTTTTAGGTCTCACCAAGCTTCCAGGACTCGCCTACGATTCGCCCTGGAATCTGCTTGTCTCGACCTGAAAAACACTACTTTCAAGTCTTGTAACGTAAATTACTATTATTATCTTTATTTATGAATGGACCTTTTCAGTAATTATTTTCATTGTTTCAAATTGAAGCATTTTGATGCAAAAATTTTCTAACCTGAAAAAATTATAAAGTTGAAGAGCACGGGACACACGGTAAGAACTTTAGTTCCTTTTAAGCAATAATCAAATTTTTTGAATCAATAAATAAATACACATATCAATACAAGAATTTATTTTACTCTGGATGAAACTTCATTTAACAAAAATATACAGTAGTATTAATTATAAAAATCGTATCATTAAGTTGATTGGCACAAAGTACAGATTAAGTATTTTATTAACTGTAGTTAATAATACAATGTATGTTGACAATCAACATCTTGCGCCGAGAGACTGAGGTGAGAGCGCGAGAGCCCACGCGCTCAAGGCACATAATGTAACAACGTAACGTAACGGTCAGATCTTTTGCATCGTGACCTCACTCGCTCCAAGTAACGTAACGGTCAGACCAACCTAACATAAAGAACTAAAGCTCTAAAAAGTATGGAAAACAGCTTTGAACATTATGTCACTCTTCCCTCCTTCGTAAAGTCAAAGAGCCTATAACCTTGAAAACGACATACCGTTCTTTCAATCGGATTTGTAAAGTTTGCTATACTGGTTTTTGAATTTTGATCTCATCCAACCTCGAAATCGATATTGATATGCTCTTTGGAAAATGGAAAATTTTCTCCCAAAACAATATGCAAAGTTATTGGAATCCTACATAACAGATCTATTTTTCAGAGTTAAACAAGAAACTGAATACTTTGAACTGAAACAAATGAAAGCAGGTGTGCCACAAGGGAGCGTGCTTGGTCCAGTTCTAAACCTACTATATACATATGACATACCAGATATGAATGATATAAAAATTGCCACATTTGCTGATGACACCGCTATTCTTGCAACAGGAACAAATGTGGAAGAAGCTACTGAAAAGCTACAAAGAGCCACTAATCAATTCAACGAATGGACCAAGAAGTGGAGAATAAAGATAAAGCTAAATGAATCAAAATCGGTAAGCATAAATTTTACAAATAAAACGAATAATCAAAAAATACCAATCACAGTTAATAGAATGGAGGTACCATATGGAAACACAGCAAAATATCTCGGAATTACTCTGGATGCTGAGCTAAGATGGAAGGAGCATGTAAAGAAGAAAAGGAAGGAACTAGATAGGAAATTAAAAAAATATATTGGCTTATAGGTAGAAAATCCCAAATGTCAACACATAATAAATTGCTTATATATAAGTAGATTCTAAAACCCATTTGGACATACGGACTACAGCTTTGGGGCTGTGCCAGTTCAACCATCATAGCACCCATACAAAGATTCCAAAACAAAGTACTCAGTACTATTGTAAACGCTCCATATTAAACTCCTGGACAAAATTAACGCACCACTTTAATTATTCTAAATATTCACAATATAAACACAAAATAAAACTTAGTTAAATTGAAACAATAATGAATACCTGAAAATTAGTAGAATATGACCTTAACATGACCTTAATTTGCCTTATTTTTCCTTTAAAAATTTATTTTTGCTGAAAATGCATAATTAAGCTATCATGCTTTCAAATTGAAAAAAGAAAAAAGAATATGTGAAACACAATGAATGAATTTTGGTGAACCCTAATACCGTGTAGGGCCTCCTCTACTTTTTATTACTGCATTCATGCGTCGAGGCATGCTTGATATTAAATGTTCAACAAACGCTTGCGGAATAATCTCCCATTCTTCAATAACGGCCTCTATAAGTTGGTTGTGATTAACAACAGGAGGTCTAAGACTTCGAATCTTCTTTTTGAGATAGTCCCATAGATGCTCTATAGGATTCATGTCCGGACTGTTAGGTGGCCTCTCTAATAAAGGGATATTAACATCATTTAGGTAACCAATAACCTGTCTTGCCACGGGGGGACGAGCGTTGTCCTGCATGAATAAAAAATTAGGCCCAACAAATGGAGCAAAAGGTATTACATGTTCGACAATAATGTTTTTTAAGTAATATTGGGAATTCATAGACCTCGTACGTATAGGGACTAATTCCGTACGAGCATCGAAGCAAATTCCTCCCCAAAACATTTTAGAGCCACCACCAAAAGATACTTTAGGAGAGATATTACAGCTAGCAAACCTTTCTCCTCGTCTTCGCCAGACACGCTCACGTCCATCTGGTGCTTTAAGGCTAACTCTGGTTTCATCGGAGAACATAACCCGTTTCCAATCATTGATGGTCCAATTCTGATGTAGTCTTGCAAAATTCAATCTCTGAACTTTGTGGTCTCTGGTAAGCAAGGGCTTTTTGGCTGGTCTTCTATTGCTCAATTCTGCTTCATGTAAACGTCTTCTAACCGTTCGAGATGATATAGCGACGCTGCGAACACCCGCTAATTTATATTTTAACAGATTGCTGGTAACTCTCCTGTCTCTGAGAGCACGTTGTCTCAAAAAACGATCATCAATTTGATAGTGCAACGTTTTCGCCCTTGTCCTGTTCTTCGAAAGTACGAGCCTGTTTCATTATGACGTCTCACTACGCGACTGATACTGGAATGATGTCTTCCTAATAAACCAGCAACATGTCGCATTGAATATCCTTCATCCAGAAGAGTCGATGCTCGCACTGCCTCCTCTATTGACGAATTTCTTTGGCGATTCATTTTTCTTACTTGTTTTACTCGCAAATGAACTTCCAAACATGCATATGATAAAAACAATTACAAACAAACGCTTGCTTCTTACAGATATACTGTAAAACGAAGTTTAATATGAATTACTGTCAAAACAAGGTATTATGTGACACTAGCTAGTTTAAATAACATATGTCAGTATCAAACACGGTCCATAGCCTACTTGTCGTACACTAAGTTAACAATAAATAAAGGTTTTTGAGAAAAATATGAGTGGTGCGTTAATTTTGTCCAGGAGTTTATATCCAAAATGCAAATCTGCACAAAGACCTCAATGTACCAACAGTTAAGGAAGAAATTATGAGATATGCCCAAGACCACGAAGACAGATTACATGATCATGTTAACATCAAGATGCTCCAGCTACTCGATCAACACAACCTAAGGAGAATACTGAAAAGGACCTTCAGACCTGGTGTAAGTGATAAGTGAAAGTGTTGAAAGCAGAGCACAGTGATAAGTGAAAGTTCACAGTTAAGAACTAAGCGACATCAATGGATTATAACTTAGTTTTAAGGATAAGACAAAATTGCTGGTTGGTCGTTGTTCTCGACCAGGTGTAATAGTTTGAAAAAAAATGCTCTTTGTCATTGCTTGGATTATTTGTTTTCGCAGCAGGTTTTAACAAATAAAACGTGTTCAACTTTACCCAATAATATTTCACTGGAAAACAATCAACTCCTTAGCTTTTAGCGAATAAAATATGCCAATACTCGCCAGTATTTGTAACGACTTTATTATCTTGAACAATCATTCCATAAACTGTAATCTGTCGGAAGTGAGAGCCGTCAAGTCAGAAACAAGTTTTCCTACTGAAGCAAATATAATAGATCCAAGAAACAGTGCCGCAACTAGACAAATAAACCTCAAGTTAAAATTGATGTTCGTTATGTGACAAGTCGCGTCTCCTTCACCTGTCGTGTCATGGTATCTGTTACAATAGAGAAATGTACACTCCGAAAACAATATTCTCTAGCATGCTTGCTATACGTCTATGAAAATCGGAAGTCTGATATTTATACACCTTAACTTGCCAGCTCTAGTTCTATCGAGTTAGTTGAGATGATAAAGTAAAGAACTTTTATGTATAATCAGCTAGTAATATAAAGATTTCTTACCTTTAAAACGCTAGGGAAGTGACTCATTACTTACCTTCACTTCCACGCTAGCCGGCATGTGTCACTTTTTCTGTAATATACCATTAGACTCCGTTTCACAGAATGAGTGAGCAAGGACACCTGGGGAACTGCTGAGTAGAGGAGAAACACTTACCTTAACTGAAGCCTGCAAATATCCTAAGATTCCTCTAGGAAATAGGGCTGAAGGAACAACTTAGTCTCTGGACTCTCGTCACGAACTGAGTATCAGAAAGAGTTTCAGTGAATATCACCTCAATATACACACTTACCTTGGTATAATGGGAAAAGTAACCTAGTAGTGTTCCTAGTACAACTTCTGTATAGAAAAAAATATTCTTGGTGTATAAAATGCATTCAGAATTATAGGTAGGTTGTCATGTTACGTTAGGAATTGTACGACGGCAACCCTTACGTACAATGGGTAATGTTACAGTGGTATCTCCGACATGATGTACTAAACATTGGGGGGATGAGTGGAGACGAAAGAGGAAAGCGGCATCGGAACACAACGCTTCGCGATCGTCTTGCATTAAAGTTTGGTGACATTGTCATCTAAACGATGCAAGGCGTCTAGGTAAAATAACATAGGAACAATTATGCTACAAGCTTGTCAGTCATCTCTAATGTGACACTTAAATTTGTTGAATAAATTTAGCGTAAAATGTTAAGTTGACGTTGGTATTTTATCTTATTCAAAGATACGAAAATCTTCGGTACAAAGGAAGGTGGGAGAAATATTGTGGAACTATTTCTGAACTTTACTGGAAAGATAAATAAGTTAGCAAAATATATTAGCGTCTAGCCGGTCACATAGCATGGCTCCCGAACGAGAGCTTATTTACCCGACTCGGCACCAACGTTGTCAAATTTAATTTATTGAATCTCGGCACTCCCCAAATTTAGTAGTTGAGGTGCACATGCGTCCAAGTAGCCTTTAACCTTCTATACGATGTAATGGGCTCATTTACATTTTTTTAAATTTTATTATTGGGAAGAGCACATCATTTTGAGGCTCTGTGCAAAAAATTAGACGTCAGCGAGATTCCTTAGTCGCCTAAAAAAAATTATAAACATTAAACAGCGCTCCTCTCCGAATTTCAGGCGTGACGTCATCCCATATGAAATCTCTCGTTGAGAGAGCGGATACCGCGCCGATCGGTTCTCGGTTAGATGACTACTTAACTAGTAACAGTATTTTGCTAGCTTATATGCTTATTATTTATTATACGTTTTAGCAAACTCTAAACAGTGTTATGTTTGTGAAATGAGAACGTTTAGAAATAATTTAAATTATTCGACACAATGGACCAGAACCAGAGTAGAAAAAGCTATAAATATTGTGCGGTCCCAAAATGTAAAAGTACTACGATTAAAACATCTAACAAAATATTTATTTCTATTAATAAGGATGCAAAAAACGGAAGCAATGGCAGAAAAGCATGAAAAGACTCAAAGCAATCACTGATAAGTCAACATACTTTGTTTGTGTATTTTCAGGATTTTATTTTTCTTCAATAAGAACCGTTATAAATTACCTTATAAAATACGTTGTGCATCCATATTGAGAGGGTTATTGAAAACCACACGCTTGTATTAATCCAACTTTTTTTTAAATACGTGGATGATATTGTTCATAGAGCTTGTGGTGTTATTAATGTTCAAAATTATTTAATGAAATAATGTATCAGTTCTTCACAAATTAAATTTTATTAAATAGGTACTGCTTTTTATTCCAAAAAACAGGTAATCTTTTCAGTAAATCATTAACAAAACTGGCGTATATTATGTTTTAAAAGAAATCATTTTATTTGATTCAAAGTCCGGATCAGCTCTAACAAATATCGCTTTTTTTACCAGTGAGGTGCATGTGCATTTGAATCTGATGTGAACATTTGGAACTAATATTACCTGCTTCATCAAAATAAGTTTTTCTTGCTCGTTTCAATATTGGTGATTTAATTTCCACTGCACATTCATCATAAATAGCATTTGGAGAAGTTCCTTAAATTGGGCAGTCTGCAGTTGATAAAATTGCAATTTGTTACTGAGTAACCTATAGCGTTATCTCGGTAACTTTGTCCACCAGACCAGGAATAAAATGAAACATCTGGAATCACCCTGTATATCATTTGAGAGAGCATTATTTAGGAAAATATTGACATTTTTAATCATTTTTGCCGGAAAACTACCAAAAACGATGTGTCACTTAGTATAAAATTATAATTTAATAAACCCGTGTTTTTGATTAAAAAGCTCCATAACCATTAGCAAGTCCACATCTGGAAGATTTAATGAGTCTGTTTTTTTTTTAATTATTTTATTAACACAAAATTTTGCGAGTAATTCAAAATAAATAAATTCTACGCGAGGCACGTTACAGTCAGAAGCGTAATGTTTGTGCACATTAACTTTCATATGCGGTGACGTCACAGTCGTAGTATTCGCCCCGCTACGGTATGCTTGTTTATGTTTAATTGGTTGTATTAGGAGAACAACATATTCTATTGACATGAAATTTTCAGAGTCATATTTTCATCCTTAGTACTTTGTTTTACGACAGTTAAAAATAATTTAAAAATTTTAGTAAACGAGCCCATTGAATGTAAGCAGATTAACCCAGCTGGTAGGATACTGAGCTTACAACCCAGAGGTCGTAGGTGCGAAACTTGCCCACCTGAAAAAAACTACCCAATCGAATATTATACTGATACACTGATTCACAAACGGAATGTGGAAGCTTGAGAAATTTCCATTCGATTAAATTTTCCTTTCTACGAACACATATATTTTTAATATATATAAAATAGTCCTAGATCTCGCGAAACAAAAATAAAAGAGTCAACAACTTTCCGTTACTTTTTAAATTGTTTTGTGGGTGTGAGAAGATTTTTTATTTTCTTATCATCTATATAAGGTACATAATCGACATAATAATAATAATAATTTGCGTTCCTATAAATTCTCCATTATAATCTAAATCGTGATGAAAACCAAACGACAATGAACCCATCATGCACAAACTCAATCCAACGTTCGATATCATCGAACATCTTGGCTTGATAAAAAGACGCGACCCCAGGGAGAACAATAAACAACGCATTAATAAAGAGATGACAAGACGCGCCATCTACAGACGGTTGACGCACGACCGATCACCTGAGTGACGGTTCAAAGTGATCTGCAATCGGAGCTTACTACGATGACAGATGCTATTAAGAAATTTCTAATTAAACAACGTCTTTGGGTCTTGTCGGTTTAGCGTGATTCTATAGAAAGAGGTCGAACAGCGGGCGCGTCTATGAACTAAGCAAATTCGTTTTTCTTCGTGGGTATCATATCGAGTAAACGTCGATTGACAGAAATGATTCCGCATGCTGTTTACCGAACTGACCATCTCTGTTTTTCTAGACAATAGGTACAGTATTTTTTGTAAGACCCGTTATTCGTAGTCGCTCAATTCGTCTGGTACTGCTTAGATTTTATACATGCTCAGAAAAGCAACAAGCGAAAATAGTTATTTATGTATTAAGAGCGAAAAGTGAGGAATTATTGTTCGAAAGAAAGGTTTAACGCGCGACGAGAAGCGGAGCGCGTTAATTGCTTGAGAACAATAATTCCACTTTTAGCTCGTAATACATATAACATTTTTTCTACAATCACTTGAATATATATTATAACTAATAAAATTGATAAATTCAGGCCCGGTTTATCAATAGCAATTTATCCGTCAGTTAATGCTTAGCTACTTCTTATTTCAAGTGTCTGTCAAATACTTCATAAAATTTTAAACGTATAATTATTATTGTCAATACTGTCAATGTACTTCTTCTTATTCTACAATTAGAAAGGCCTCAGCTAGCAGGGCAATCCAGCCAGTATATGCAAAATATTCAGAACGTAGCACAACAATTAAGTACAAAAACACAAAAATAATCAATACGGTAACATCGCAATCACACTAATTAATTATTTAAAATATTAAGAACTCAACAAATCAGCGATTTATTAGATTGTAAAAGATTTTCACAAGACAAAAACACTACCTAGCTAGGTTGCCCTATGATGTCACTGTCACTGCCATGCACTGTCACTGTCAATACAATTACGTTTGTAGTATCCGTTGTTATGGGCAACGAGCGCTCTGCAATTTTTAACGCTCGGCGAGTGTAAAGTAACTCTCCTCAAGAAACGTCAACTTTTCGTTCTAAATGGCAAGCGAAAAAGCCTACTTTTCAATGTGATTGTAGAAAAAGTTATTTTTCTATTTTAAATTAACAAGGTTTTAATCTCACTGAGACAAAGAGTATCATGATATGTGTTTGGGCGTGACACGGAACCCTCTCCATTCACAAATCAAAAAAAAGCTGTGAACATAAATTTTACTCATTAACGGTAATTGTAATTGTTCTGATATTGATGTACGCCTATGTTTGGTTTTTCATCCTTTTTGATTCATTTACTACTTTACTGACAATATTATTTATTGGCCTCTAATTATAGACCTTGAAGACATAAACTTCTCTCCGCCCGCCCCCTTGTCACTCTAACTTCAGTATCTGCAAGTTATTACCAGTTTTTGACAGTACCGGATTTAGATTGATATCGCCTAAAGCTAATTTATACCAGTCATAAAAAGTATTTTCAGTTTGGAAGAAGGAAGGTGGATTTGATTATTTCATTTTTGTAGTTCAGATAACCAAGTAATCTGCTGAAGGAGTCGTCAAGGAATCGTTCAATCAGAGGACTATGCAATACTTGTATGTGCAAGGGCAAATAACATGAGAGCCTTCAACAGGCAGATCAGGATCTACAGTGATAGTCAACAAGCTGCCCTTGAAGCACTCCAGGGCTCTAGGGTGACATATCGGCTGGTATGGGAATGCGGCGAAGAGCTCAGAAGACTGGCGACTCGGAACAGTGTAACACTGGAGTGGGTTCCAGGTCACAAAGGAATCGCTGGCAATGAGAAAGCTGACGAACTCGCAAAAGCAGGATCGTCAACTCTGATGAACGGACCCGAACCTGCTATGGGCATCCCTAGATGCTTAACTAGGTCATGGTTAAAATGGTGGGTGAAAGAACAACACAATAAACACTAGAAGAATACGCCCAGGCAAATACATGGGAAGAAATTCATGAAAAAACCATTAGAGAAAGTAGCGAAGGAGCTGCTCTCAATGAGCAGGAGCAAACTACGCACCATAATGGAGCTACTTACGGGACAATTTCCCACAAAGTAGCACCTAAACAAAATGGGGCTGTATAACGGAGACCTTACATGCAGAAGATGCAAAAAGGATACCGAAACAGCTCTGCATATACTATGCAACTGTGAGACGCTGGACCACAGGAGGCAGAAACTGTATGGTAGACCCTAAATGACTCCAGAAGACTTCTACAACCAACCAGCAAATAACCTGTATGAGCTAATACAGGGAACGGATTGGCTGAATAGGCTGTAGTCAGAACACTATAATAGGAGTATCTACGATAAGGTGGTGCCGGCGAAGGGACGGCTCCTTAAAAAAAGTAATCTGCTTTAAAGACTGAAGGTAAACTGTGCTAAACACTTGTGAAGCAGTTTAGTAGTGTGGAGTTTGGTGAGTTGAAAGAATGGATAAATAGGGGTACATAATATTTATCAGTCACGGGTGATATCCTAAAACTAAAAATTCAGCTTTGGTATGTAAGTTTCAGCTTCCCGTAGAATGTCTCATATACACATAGATTCGAAAGTTTTGCATCACCTTCTTCGGATGCGAAGGAATTTTTTTGCGCTAACAATTTTTTGTTGGTTTGTTTATCAATGTTTACCATTTCAATATGTTCCATATTTTTTGCAATATACAGATGTTTACAGTTTTTTTTAAGATAACATTTTTAGTGCGATCATTTTAACATTCAAGGCATTTGATTTTTACAATTTCAAGTGCAAACATGAATCGTCAAGTCATAAGTGAGATTGGCCGTGCAATAATAGTGGCTTTAGCTGAAGAAGGTCATTCTCAAAGGTTCGTGGCAAACAGAGTTGGCGTTTGGCAAAGTGTTGTGTCTCTCCAGACCAATTCTTTTCGTGATAGACCTAGAAGCGGTAGAAGGCGTGTTACTTATCAGCGGCAGAACCGCTATATCCACTTAACTCTCCGAAGAAACCCGACCATGGCAATACCAGCACTCCAAAGAGATATGAGACATGCGTTGGGAGTTCAAGTATCGATCTCGACATTACGAAGACGAATACTTGCGAAAGGTTTGAGCTGTCGCCGACCAATAAGAGTGCCCAGACTACAACTTGAGCACAGAGTTCGCCGACTACAGTGGGCTCAAGAACACGCGGCCTTGCCTGAAGAACTTGGTGTTTTTTTCCGACGAGACAAGGATTTGTTTGGTACAAGATAGCCATCGAATACGTGTGTGGCGGGATCCAACGAGAGCTGCTCAGCTTGCCCATGCTCGCCACGTGCCGCCCTTCAGAGGAGGAAGTGCTATGTTTTGGGCTGGTATCATGTTAAATGATCGCACAGAATTAATTCATGTGGAGGGAACGATGACTGGTGATAGGTATCTCAGAGAGATTCTACATCCTCACGTAAGACTATGTCGCTCAGCTGTTGGCAATTCCTTCGTTTTAATGGACAATAACGCCCGACCTCATCGGACCAGAGCTGTAAATGAGTATCTTTAAACTGAAGGGATCAATCGTTTTAACTGGCCTGCCCTATCTCCTGACATGAATCCCATAGAACATGCTTGGCACATGCTTGCCAGGGCAGTGGCAGCACGCAGAAATCCACCCAGGAGTGTACAAGAACATGCGGCCCAAGAAGAATGGCGAAATATTCCTCAACAGAATATTAATAATTTGATAAACAGCATGGGCAGGCGACTTCAAGCTTGCATAAATTCTAGAGGTGGAAAAACTTTTTATTAAAAGTTCTCATGCAGGTTCTCACTTAACCTTTTCTTTAAAAAGAATTAATTTGTATTTAATTTCTAAGAATACTTTTTATGTTTGAAGCAAGTTTATTATTGGATTATAAAATTTTTTGACAAATACACACGTTTTTTTATTGAAACTAATTATTTGATTAATCTCTGATCCATTTATAATGAACACATTTTTTTTTCGGAGATTTAGGGTGATGCAAAACTTTTGAATCTATGTGTATTTTTCAAGCCCGGCGCTGCCTCTTCGTTTTTTTGATGCATCATCCATCAAACTTAATTTTAGTAGATAGTAATTTCCTCCTCTGATATTTCTGACTTCTGTAAGATTTTACGGATGATTATATAGTCTACGTGCTCTTCTATCTATATAACTCGTAGTTAGCTACCAAGGTAGCTTATACTAGGCACAAATTATTACCACGTGTAATTACTGATGATCTGTATTGATACCATTAAAAAATAAATTAAGTGAACTAGCGTTGAAGATAACTCAATAATTGAAAAAAAAATTCAGAAGTTTTCATATTATCCACTTCAATTGTATTTTCCATAATTATTTTTATTAATCTATCTCCCTAATCACCTACGTATTTGCTCCAGTGACAGATTTGAAGTCGTGTGAAGTACAAGAATAAGAAGTATAGAATCACCAAGAGTAATCTGCACTCGAAGTGTACGAGAGGACACACAAGTGTCGTCATCACATTTCGGTAAAGATATTGGATAACGGGATCCAATCTGCACTTCAAACTTCTTGGACGCTGAGTGTATTTTGGAGGTGCACGACACACAGGACTGGTTTCAATTAAATTGAGACCATCACTCATACTGCTCATTGATTGGATCCAAAGTAATTTGTTTTCCCATTACTAATTCGAAATATTAAATTAATAAATAATGATTTATGCCACTGGAATTTTTATCCTCTACTACTGAGTATATTTTACAATATACAAGATGTCAGTTAACAAATAATAGAATTATTATTATCGCTATTATTGTGAAACAATGTAAATCTCAAGAAATTTGGGAAAAAAGAGGAATGAAAAACGCGAAACAATGTAAAAATGTAAGAAAAAAAACAGACAGAGAAAGTAGAGCAAATATAGTAACAAGTGAAGAAATACTATAAAAAATAGTGAGAGAAAGAAAAAGGTAGAACGTGTCGCGGGACACACGGTAGGAACTTTAGTTCCTTTTAAGCAAAAATTATGTAATACATCTGACGTTATAGATAATCAATTTGCATATTCCCCGATGGTCAAGTAGTAAGCAAACCAGACTCTCACGCGGTAGACCCGGGTTCGATTCCCCGTGAAGAAGTTTTTTTTATTGGTAATTTAATTAATAACGACAACAGGTAGACGTTTGAAATATTTAGCAGAATATTCATTATTATAGATAATGGTACGGTACCCTTCATGAGGGAGTCCGACTGGCAACATCTACTTATAACAGCATCGTATATTTAAAAAGGGAAACCGTAGCATTATACAAATTGGACATTCAAGAACTGTACGTTTACCACAAAGAATTAGTGGAAACATAAAATTGAATTGTTAAATTTTCAATTTGAAGTTATATTACAGTTTATAGAAATTTTTTTTCTCTAGATTTTTTCTTAAGTGGGTCATAGAAAAAATATGCTGTTCGACTAGTGTGGATCGTCCATATCGCACGAGGACGAAGTTTGAGCAAGACGCCGTAGGCGGAGTGCTCAATCGTTCAATGGCCATCATATCCACACTAGTTGCACAAACTACCTATTTCTATCAAAATATGCCCTTTCTCATTTAAAAACAACCTGCCAAATGTCAAATCAATTTATCCATCCATTTTAAAGTTATCGAATTAAAACATTCAAGTTTTCAAAATTTCAACACGGAAAGTAAATGTGCTAGACCCCTTAATCCTCATATCATTTTGTCCAATTTTACGAGAGGAATCTACATGCAAACGTTGTAATTACCCTTAACGTTCGAGATGCTTATACCATTTTTTGCGCAGTCGTATTGAAATAAATACCGAATAAAATAATTTAAATTTCTTCGAAATGAACGAAATGGCAAAAGTGACATTAATACTTCTCGGTCAGTTAAAAATATATTTTGCATTCTGGTGAAATTGTTTTTATGCTATTTATTACTTCTCGACGTCTGAACAGTAAGTAAATCACTTACCGATGTGTTAAACTTAGAAACCAGTAAACACAACCTACCGTCCCGACAACCGATGCTGTAAATAAACAAAAAAGATCAATCGCGCAAAAAAAATTATGGAAATAATAGTAAAAATGTATCCGAACAAATTCA
>CAJUYH010000861.1:0-56328 GCA_910591685.1 Galerucella tenella | reverse complement strand
TTTTTTGAATATGGTGAATGATCAAAATACAGGGTGTTCCATTTAAAATAAGCCCGTTATTACACATTTAATGATCTAATAATTCAACCGATAATTCTGAACACCCTGTAAAGAGATGTTTGGTACTCAATCGTGGAATACATTCAACGAATGTCCGACTCTTGAGCTGTGAGAGAAAATTTGCTAAAATTTATTATATCAATTTGTTATTAATTTTTTTCGAAATGTTCACATTTTTAAAAAAGTCAGCATAACTCGGAACCCTCTGTATTTAGGTATAGGGAACCATTATGAAACATTACTTTATTTTTTGAGTACAATCAGAAAATGTTATCAAATATAGGGTGTTCCATAAGAAAAAATATAACTTTGATACGCCACACTTTATTGGGACATCCTGTATATTTCAAAATAATTTTAAAATGTAGCCTATATGGATATACAAACTACTAAGGTGACAAACATTTCAAATTTCCTACCGTTTCGCCATAAACCTCCGTCCCGTTAGTCGTGATTCACCCTGTATAATTCGCCAAAATATAAGTACCTTTGCTTAGTGCATTGTTCTTATAATGAGTGGTTTTAAAATAAAAGATGGATTCTTGCTATTATCCTCGGTACTATTAGATGAAAAAAGCTACTGAGTGGTCAACATTACCTCCAGGCTTAACACCACTCGAATTTTATGTATGTAACATTTTCTTAATAGCACTAGAGATTTTTACATCCTTCATTTATTTTTATTACCTCTACGCCAATGATTGTACAAAAAATGTTATTATATAAGAGTAACAACAATTTTTTAAATTGAGTTCCTAAATATAAACAGGGTGTTTATAACACCTATGACGCTTTGCAGTGAAAGAATATATTTGTTTAAAATATATTTTAGTTCAGAGAAATAACATGAACATTGGGAAATGTGATGAATTTTACCATTTCAAAACGTTATATTCTTATATTTTTTTCATTCTATAGTGGAATTCACATTTACACGGCATTACACGAGTATAGGTGTTGCCAAACCTACTGCCATTGTTAATTTTGCTATTTTTGTAAAAGAAGCAGGACCGTCTTTAAGAAGAACACCGAATTATGATGAATAAAATATTTAAAGAATTAAATATAGTTTTGTTTTTTAATTTTGACGCGCCCTCTATACCTAAAGAATGTTTTATTGGGAAACGTCGAATAGAGATCCCCATTTATTGACTAATTTAGGAGATACAGGGTGTTTTATCGATTCTGCTCATATATCCATCTAAGATCATAGCTAAATAATCACCCGGTATACATTTTCAATCACAGACCAATAGGGAACTTGCCCATTTTTTTTTATTTTACCAAAATGTGTGTTTATATATGAAAACACATTATACCAAATATCAGCCCTTAAATCGCAATACTTATTTCACAATAAATAATTAAAGTTGCAATCGCCACCGGGTATATTCAAACGAAGCAGAATGCGCGGCAGCGGCTGTGATGTCACACCGCACCTCGTGCATCGGTAACCATAGAAAGCACCCGGCCGGCACGAGTTTGACAGCCATTTGAAGCATTTCTTATTGATTTTTTATCGAATTCGAATCGTTGGCGTCAGTTTCTCAGTTTTCAAGTGTTGTTTGAATTGTCAGTTCACGATCGCCTGACTCGAAAAGTGCGGTCTGATGTCACAACCAATGACAGCGCGTTTTAAGAGCAGTTCAAATTATTCAAATTTTAACCATTTATTTCTCAGGTAATTTAATCGTTATTGGAATTTTTCTTTTTCTACGAAGTTCCTTATGATAATATCTTACAATTTTAATTGTTTTTAAATGATTTTATTTTTTTGGCAAGTTCCCTATTGAACCATTAATTAGTTACAACAAAAACCCGTAATGGAATTGAGAAAATTTTTAATCGATTGTGTACCTATATGTATATGAAAGAACACACTGTATATTGAAATTTTAAAAATTCCTTTTTATATTTTTTGAAAAAAGTACAGTTTGTCAGACACAATAAAGTGGAGCAAGTTTAGAACCATTTGAACCTTTATTCGCTGTTTGGTAATTTCTCTTTTCCAATGAAACATCCTGTATAGGTAATTAATCATTTCAGTTTAATAATTTTTTCAGTGAGGCAGACAAAAGATACTTAAAGTTCTTTTTTATTATTTATTATTTGTGACATAGGTGAGTTAAATATCTCGCACCTCGCACACGCTTCCATAGCGGTTTATTTTTAAAAAGTACAAATGAAATGCTTTACTGACAGATCAAAGTCTCCTAATAGCCTTGCTTCATTGACATTTTCGTTGGAATTGAGGTTTGGTCAAAGTATTTCAAGGATTATTTTTTTTGTAGACGTCCGCAAATGTACCTACAGAGTGAAACAAAATACGTTTTTATAATGTACAGATTAATATTTTATT
Source organism: Galerucella tenella (assembly GCA_910591685.1). Taxonomy (NCBI): domain Eukaryota; kingdom Metazoa; phylum Arthropoda; class Insecta; order Coleoptera; family Chrysomelidae; genus Galerucella; species Galerucella tenella. The sequence continues at coordinate 53,909 of CAJUYH010000861.1, read as the reverse complement.
TCATAGCACGAAACCAAAAATGAACAGAATGGCGAGCTTAGATAACGATTTTACGACAAAAACTTTTCAACACTTTTCCTATGTACCGGGTGGCCAACGAAGTACGGCCGTCGGCCATATCTCAGGAGTGGATTATAGCACAGGTTCGGGAAAAAAAATTTTATGACAAAAGTGGCCTCGAGAAACGCCTGGAAATTATTTTCAACATTGTAGGTCCACCGCTAGAGGGCGTATTTAACAGTTAAAAATTTAAAATGAAAAAATTTTCAAAATTTACTCAATTAAGGAGCATATTAAATATTATAATAAGATTCCTCGACAAATTCCGCATATTTTTAATAGGACAAATTTAAGTCAATCTCTTTAAATAAGGGGTGGGGGAGAGTGGGAACCTTGTTACGAAAAAAAGCCTGTAATTCCGGTTCTGCTTGACCGATTTTAATAAACTTGATGTTGTTTGGAAGAGCTTTTGTTGAACAATCGAATATTTGTAAATATGAAGCAATCTGATTAATAACATAAATGCTAGAGGGCGCTGTTTTATTTTTTAAATATTGTGTTTTCTCGTAACAATTTTAAATGGAAGCATACAAATTGAAGTAGGTCTTTAAAAAGTAAACTGAATTAGTAATAAAACACTGCAAACAGCAAGGCGATATCTCTTTTCTATCCAGAGATATCGTAAGAAACAGGTAAATTGCTGGAATTATTCTTCCAACGTCTAGAAGGCTGGTTCGCGTTAATAGCTAAGGGCCTACGATGGTTGATACTTCCCCTTCTGAGTAAAAGCAAATCCTTTTGAGCATGCATAGAAAAAGTCAAAATATAGAGATTTAAGAACAGACCCACCTCGAAATCTTGTGCATGCACCCCCACCACCTTCTCAAAGGGGTGACACGCGCGGCCTCATATTTTATTTTTTTTCTCGAAAACGGTAAGACATAGAAACTTCTAGTTTTCGCCATTCGAAAGGTGTTTAAATTCTACATTTTCCGGTTATTTTTCTATTTTTAAATAATGCTTCATTTTTTCGTTATTCAGAAAAATGTGCTGGCAGACTTTTTTGCTAAGTAAGTTTTTCGGGTATTACTCGAAAATGGACCATAATACGAAAATTTTATAAGAATACAATTTCCTATCGAACGGTATATAATAAGTTAGGATTGTTTTTTATTTATCGCATCCAGTAGCGTCCGAACGTTAGGGTTTCGGACAAATTGTAGTCAGCGCCTTACACGTTAATTTTGTTTTTTTCAAAAACGGTAAGACATAGTAACATCTGGTTTGCGCCATTAGAAAAGTGATTAAATTTTACATTTCCCGGTTATTCTATTATTTTTTGATAATGAAAATATTCCAAACAAGAAGGATCAATAAAACTCAAAGTCCAAACCACAAATGGATTTTTGACAACCACATTTGAGAAATGGATGAACTCTTGGAGTTATGAAAATATTCGACAAAAAAACTGAACTTGTCTTATAAAATATAAAATAGAAAACTTTTAATATACTTTGTTGAGTTTGAAAAAAATACTAATAATATCGGGGTCTACAACGTAAATAATAAAATAAAACAGTACCTAGAACTAATCATTCCAGTATTTTATATAAAAACAACAGTTTTTTTCAAAAACAAATGAGTATAATATAGAAGAATATTAACTAAAAAACATAAACATTTTTCTCATAAAGAAATAAATAAATAATATGAAGTATGAACTAATTACAACATTCTTTTGTTTGTCATATGACAAGCATTCAGAGTCTGAAAGCCTTGATTTGTGTCGGATGGAGTTATTTAAAAAAAAAACAGATCTATTGAAAATCTACCTCCAACATTAAATGCCCTTTCATTGCATATTAGAAGGTGCATTTATCAAGGAGGTTTTGTTTGGGGTCAGTTGACAACGACTTTCCAAAAATTACCATGTCCATCTGATTGGGGATGGTCGCTTGAAAATAATAAATAGGTGCCAATTTGGACCACCATAGAAAATATTAAATTACTTACAGAGACTTTGATTAAATGTAATTGCAAAATTTGTAATCAAAGATGTAAATGTTTTGTTAAAAAATTAAAGTGCACACAACTATGTACCTGCAAGGAATGCTGTAATTAGTTCATACTTCATATTATTTATTTATTTGTTTATTAGAAAAATGTTTATGTTTTTCAGTTAATATTCTTCTATATTATACTCATTTGTTTTTGAAAAAAACTGTTGTTTTTATATCAAATAGTGGAATGATTAGTTCTAGGTACTGTTTTATTTTATTATTTACGTTGTAGACCCCGATATTATAATTTTTTTTTCAAACTCAACAAAGTATATTAAGTGTTCTATTTTATATTTTATAAGACAAGTTCAGTTTTTTTGTCGAATATTTTCTTTTTATAAATAAATAAGATACTTTCTGCTCCGCATTTTGGCCCGAAACCCTAACGTTCGAACGCTACCGGATGGGATAAATAAAAAACAATCCTAATAACTTATTGTTATTATATACCAATCGATAGGAAATTGTGTGATCTTCAATTTTGTATTCTTATAAAATTTTCATATAATGAATCATTTTTGAGTAATAGGCAAAAGACTTACTTAGCAAAACATGCTGCAGCCATATTTTTCTGAATAACGAAAAAATGAAGCATTATCAAAAAATATTAGAATAACTGGGAATTGTAAAACTTAATCAATTTTCTAATGGCGCAAACCAGATGTTTCTATGTCTTACCGTTTTTGAAAAAAACAAAATTAACGTGTAAGGCGCTGCACTACAATTTGTCCGAAACCCTAACATTCGGACTCTACTGGATGCTATCAATAAAAAACAATCCTAACTTATCATATACCGATCGATAGGAAATTGTGTGATCTTCAATTTTGTATTCCTATAAAATTTTCGTATTATGATCCATTTTCGAGTAATACCCGAAAAACTTACTTAGCAAAACAGTCTGCTACCACATTTTTCTGAATAACGAAAAAATTAAGCATTATTTAAAAATAGAAAAATAACCGGGAAATGTAGAATTTAATCACCTTTCGAATGGCGAAAACTAAAAGTTTCTATGTCTTACCGTTTTCGAGAAAAAAAATAAAATATGAGGCCGCGCGTGTCACCCCTTTGAGAAGGTGGTGAGGGTGCCTGCACAAGATTTCGAGGTGGGTCTGTTCTTAAATCTCTATATTTTGACTTTTTCTATGCATGTTCAAAAGGATTTGCTTCTACTCAGAAGGGGAAGTATCTGGCCATTTTTTGTCTCGTAGGCACTTAGCTATAACAGATATTATTAAATTTAGCCTGCATGGAAAGATCTTACATTTGTCTGCAGTAATCTGTTATCACCTTAGAACGTAAAGTGGTAAGGAAGGATCATTACGCCAAGGACAGTTAACCGGGATGGTTATCCAAAATGGCCGCCGCAGAATAGAATATATCAGTGGCGCCGTACCCAATTTTAATTAGGATAAAACTATTTCTATAAAATGGAGTTTATATTTTCAATAACTTAATTGAAAATGTTTACGAATGAATAGTTTATCAAAACATTATTTTAATGGCATTATAGACATTAAAGTTGATAAAATGGAAGTAAAAAACAATCATAGGTACATTTAAATTTTTATTTACACTAAATTTAATTTTTTATTTACAATAACATCAACATGATACGCCCATGTCATGTCATATCATGTCAAGTGAAAATTTAGGTTAGGAACAACTATGTGTATTTTTTGAAATTTTTAACATTTAAGATTCACATCTGTAGATTATAATTATTATAATAATATGTACTCACCGATGAAATAGTTATTTTCCTAACAAGTGCGGAAAGTGATACTTTCCCGCACGCGACTGCAGTTGACCCGAACGACGCGGAGCGGAGTTCGGGCAAGCGGTCAAGGGCGGGAAAGACACTTTACGCATGAGTTAGGAACATTATTTTTTTTACGACCGTATATACAAAAATGTATACCAACCCATTTTTCAAAAATTATTTTATTACAACATACATATACCGGTCCGGTTCTGGCATTATTTTCAGTAAGTGTGCTTGAGCTCTGCTCCTTAAAATACTCTGATATTTGTGGATTAATGCACTATTTTTAATTTATAAACTAAACGTAATCATTCACCTTAGTGTAATAAGTGCCTGTGGTAAATTGCAGCAAGATTAACTACCAGCCAAGTAAGATTACTTATATTTCGTTAGTTATATGCCACATTCAATTAGTATCCATTATTAAACAGTAATCAGCCGGTAGACAAGAAACCAGTTTTTTAAATTGTGATAACACAAGTAAATTAGTAGGCAGATATATTAGAACTTTTTCAAGAGTGCCAACAGGGTTGGCTTCAGATTATTTCTAGAAGTGCAAAAATTACTGAATATGGAAAATTATGCTAAAGAAATTTTAGATAAACTTAAGATCGCGGAAGAAAGAAACATAAGAATTGAAGGTAAAATTGATGATATACAAACTAAATTGTCAAAGTTAGAAGCTGAAAATCAAGCAAGAAAACAGGAGAATGAACGACTCATGGATTTGTTAAGGATACAAAATGATCAGATCGAGCAATTACAGAGAGAATCTAAGAGAAAAAATATTATTATCTTTGGAATTGATGAAGCTAATAACGAGGATCAAAAAATGCAAGAACATAAAGTAGCTGAAGTGGTGAAAATAACTGGTGTAGAGTTTGATGCAGAAAAAGATATAGTTGAGATTAAAAGAATAGGCAAAAAAGAAGAAAACAAAATCAGACCGATAATGGTAGAACTTCGAAATGGTAATAAAAGAATTGACATCCTGAAAGCCAGTAAACAACTTAAGAGAACTAAATTTAGCATCAATGAAGACTTCCCGAGGGATGTACAGGAACAACGTAAAGTGCTTAGAAAACATTTGATCTCGGCAAGAGAACTAGGAAAACGTGCAACTATGCGGTACAACAAACTCATAGTGAATGGAACTGTATACACAGTAGAGGAATTAATGAGGAGCCAGGAAATTGAAGACGGGAAGAGACACCTCGGCGTGACACCACATAGAAAAACAGGCACAAGAACCACAAGTGAGAGATCACCTACCGAAGATGACGAAAACAAAGAAGTAATGAAAACTTCTAGAACAGACCAAAGACTGCCAAAAAACTAGATAGCCACACATCTAATGCGTATCTTGAATTTGCGGAAATGCATCGGTTCGGCCAAGCAGCTGAATATAATGATAAATGTAGTCACAATAATTGTATTAGAGTAAGTTGTAGTTGTAATGTAAATTTTAGTTCTAAGTCTGGTTCTAAGAGCGATATTCAAAGTCAGGGCATTAATAAAATTAAAAGCAAAGGTCATAGCAACCAGGAATATAAAAAAAATCCAACAATTAAAATTGTGTTTTGGAACTCAGAGGGCATCGGGAATTTCGATGACGTTTTCTCACAAGATGTTGATATATTTTGTTTATGCGAAACATGGGCTACCCATGATAGTGATTACTCTATCCTAAATTTCTTTGATCTCAACATTTACTCTGTTCACGCTATTAAGGAGAAATCAATGGGTAGGGCCAGTGGGGGGATCTCTATATTAATAAAAAAACACTACAATGTTCGGTTACTTCACAGTTCTCCTCATTGGCTGTTCTGCTTGATTTCTCTGGAAAGTTTCTCTTTTATATTGTGTGCTGTGTACTTTAAACCTAGTTTTGAGCTTAAGTATATCTTAGAAAGCCTTCAAATAGTTTTGACCGAGCTGCACTCGGCATATCCTGATTTCTTGTATGTAGCTGGAGGAGATTTCAACTGCCGTCTTGGTGCTATGTGTGAAACACCAGAGGAGATTTTTGAAAATACAAGCCTTTTTGTCAAAAGAATTAGTCTTGATTCAATTATTAATAATAGAGGTGTCTTACTCTCTGAGTTTATGAATGACAACTCATTCACCATACTTAATGGCAGATCAGTTAAAGATCAGCCGGGTCAATTCACATTTTGTAATTCCAACGGTAAATCTACTGTTGATCAAATTTGGTGTTCTAATGCCTCTCTTTCATTAATTGAAAATTTTGCAGTGCTAAATAATGAACCGGTAACATCATATCACTTCCCTATAATGGTTGAAATAACACGAAACTTTATCATACCTGACACATTCATAAGCAATAAACAGTCCTCAACAACTAAATTAATTTGGGATGATTTGCAGCTAGATAGGTATCAACATATTTTGCGCAACTCTGCCTTAGCAATGTTGTCCAATGGTAATACAGAAAGTTACCACGCTATGCGTGATTCAATCCACCTTGCCGCTGATAGTTGTGGTATGAAGAAAAAATGTGTTACTTTAAACAAACCATTCACTTATAATAACAAACCTTGGTTTGACTTAGAGTGCATTAACTTAAAAAAGTCAGTTAAGTCAAAACTTAAAATCTGTAAAACACATAATTTTGCTGATGAAGTCAAAAATGACTACCTATTGGCGAAAAAATCTTTTAAAAGCACATGTACAGCAAAAAAAAATGCATTTGAAAATAATATGGTTCAATTGCTCAGTAACTCTAATGACTGTCTCACATTTTGGAGGACTATAAAAAAATTCCGTCCCAATAAGATTATCTCAAGTGTATCGCTTGAAACCTGGGAAACTTATTTTGATACCCTTACCACAGTGAAATGTGATTTTCAATATTTACAGATGGACGCTAGGCATCCGTTTCTAGACACGGAAATCTCCCAATCCGAAGTTTTTGCTGTGCTTAACAGTTGCAAAAGGAACAAAGCCCCGGGATTAGATGGAATTCCCTTCGAGTTTTTCAAATATTTACCTCAAAACTGGTGTCTTTTTTTGTGTAGTTTGTTTAACAAGGTTTTCGAAAACGAAGCTTTCCCTACTGAATGGTCTACAGTATCGCTCTCAATGGTACACAAGAAGGGCCCCATCGATAACCCCAGTAATTATAGGGGCATCGCATGCATTAACACTATTATTAAACTTTTTAATATGATCATGTTGAACAGATTAAACTCTTGGGTTGAAAGTAATAATATTCTTCCAGAAATTTAGGCGGGTTTCAGGAAGAACAGAAGTTGTATGGACAACATCTTTGTCTTGAATAGCACCATTCAAACTCACCTACATCGCAAAGGCAGAAGAGTCTTTGCCGCTTTTATTGACTTGAAGCGCGCATTTGACTCTATTAATCATCCCCTCTTATGGCAAAAATTATTTAAGCTGGGTGTCAGTTCTAAATTTATTCGCCTAGTCAGAGCTCTGTATGACAAATCCTCTTTTTGTGTAAAAGTTAACAATGAATACTCTAAATTCTTTGAAATAAATGAGGGCGTTCTGCTGGGAGAACCATTGAGTCCCTTGCTTTTCTCACTGTTCATTGCTGATATTGACGACTTTTTCAGAAAATCTGGTATGGTCGGAATTAATATTGATAACAGGAATGATTTGTTACTTCTGTTGTATGCGGACGATTTGGTTATCCTTGCTGACTCTGAAATAGATCTGGCTAGGAAGCTACGCACCCTTGAACAATATACTTGCCTTAACAAACTTACTGTTAATAATTCTAAATCTAAAATTATGTGTTTCTCGAGAGGCGGCCACAAAATAACAAGAAATTACAAATTTCTGTTCAACAAATTAGAAATCGAGATGACTAACCACTATACATACTTAGGGGTTACTCTCACTTGTTCTTCATTATTTCGCGAACACGCAATGAATACCTCTTCTAAATGCAAACAAGCCATAGGTGCTGTCATGAATATGCTTTCACGTTCAAAAACTACTTCCTGGCAATCGCGCATAACCCTGTATCATTCCATAGTAATTAATACACTTGCCAACTCGGTCCCTGTCTGGGGTCTGCGTTATCTTAACATTGTTGAAAAAACCCAAGTTGGTTTTTTCAAAAGATTGCTCCTATTACCGCTAAACACTCCTGATTATTTAGTACGCCTTGAGGTGGGTGTTGTTAGGCTTGATTATACGGTATTTAAGTTGTGCCTCAACTGGTTATTAAAAATGTTTTCTTTTCCAAACACTAGATTGCCAAAGATTGTCTTTCTCAGGCTCTTAGAGTTAGAGGACCTTGACAACCCCTGCTATAACTGGGCCCTACAAATGAAACAGATTTTTATAGATCTCGGGTTGAACGACATGTGGAACAACCTCTCTTTTGGTTCACTAAAAAGCCACTACGATGCAATTCTTGAGAAATTTAAACAAAAATTGTATAGTTCCGACTTACAACGCCTTGCTAATAGTAATTACTGTGTAATATATAAACATTTAACAGTCACTTCAGGTCCTGCAGATTATCTAACTAGTAAACTGCCGATTAAATTAGTTCGAATATTTTGTCAGATCCGTTTATGTTCGAAGACTTTTGTTAGAATAACGTATAAGGGAAGTATTTATACCATTAATCAAGAAGAAATTTGTACTCTGTGCAACTCGCGTCAAAATGAAACACTTGAACATATTGTGCTTCAATGCAGGATGTATGATTGTATTAGAGTGCAAATTATTAAAAATCTGCATAATTTTGATGATTTCATTGCCTTATTAAATACTCCTTCCTTGGCGGATTTCAGGCAAATTTCGAATTATTTTATTGGCGTACTCAAAATTCGTTCATTTATTATAAACGAATAGCTTGGGTTTTACACCAATATTGTTTTCGCTCTTTTATTGTTTATTTTCATTGTGATTTTGCCGCATGAACTGTGTATTTATTTATAGACTCTGTTCCGGATTTCTTGCTATATTGATTTGTATCAATTTGAAGCAATAAAGATATTATTATTATTATTATTATTACAAACCTTCAACCAAAAACTATTAATTATTATAAATTTCGATATTAAAAAGACAATTTGTTGCATTCAGTAAATTACTTAAAATTGCCGGCCCAGTGGAGTTATTTGGTGTTAACTGGTGAGTAGATGACGTCGATGAGGATGGCATCGGTTGCAGGTCACATAAAGATGACGATGAAGGTGACGGCAACGGTTTCAAGTCATTTGTAGATTGAATAATTTTATTTGATATATTTTTCTCATATCAAACCCGGGTGGTTTAATAGTTGTTTTATGACACTACTTTAAAGAATGTACAGGGTTATATCAAAATATCTTCATTATTTTATATTTTCAAAAAATTAAAAATGCAACAAAAAGCTTGAAAAGATGTAGATTTCATTTGATGAACTATTTCGTGGATATTTATTTACCTGTTATAACAATAGTTACAACTTCCGAAGTAAAAAACTATCTAATAACATCAAAATTTGCATATTTTTACTTTCCCGCACTAGTGCGGGAAAGTGACACTTTCAAAACTAAAATGCGTGCGGGAAAGTGGGTTAAAACGCACGGTCGTAGAAAAAGTAATTTTCAAAGCGTCATTTTTAGCAGTCTTTGAACGTCCACAAGCACTACAACTAACCATTGCCATAAAAACTATATTTATATCACTGAGAGTATTATATAACGTAACTGAAAAACCAACTTAAACTTAGAAAATCCTATTATAAACTAAAACATCTGATTTAGTAATAATCGGCAAAATATAACATAAAAACCAACTTTTAAACAGCGACCAAACAAACAATAAGTCATAAAATGGTTATCCAAAATGGCCGACTTTGTCTCTTTTAATTATTATGGGAGATGTAGCACACGCTCCTTCCTTACTACTTTATGTTCTAAGGTTATCACACAATCTGTTATCACACTAATGTTTTGGTTGTCACAAGATTACCTAAATGTAATGCTGTCGCTACTAACAATGAGAACGAATTTTAAAATAATGTGATAAATCGAACACTTGAAACCTTTAATAAATAACTAGGTACGTAATTAGTGCCGCCCTAGATGTTCGAAATGTCGTCCATCATTTTCAATGCATGAAATCAATCGCTGACGGGTAGAGAAAATAGCAGCTTCAATTTCTGCCCTTGAAATAGTTCGTATTGTCTGTCGTATCTTTTCAACCATGTCAGCTCTTGTTGCGGGTCTATCGGCATAAACGAGATCTTTAACTCGCCCCCACAAATGAAATATGAACAATTACTACAATTAGGTCTGGAGACCTCGGTGGCCAAATAAATGAACTTACAAATATCGGTTATGCTTCCATTTAAAATTGTTACGAGAAAACACAATATTAAAAAAAAAATAAAACAGCTAACAGTCCACTCGATACGTGTAATGGTATCGTAAATGCAATTATCGTTTTAAAATGGCGTACTCGATTCGAGTTGATCATTCGTAATCCCACTGCTGTTTATATTTTATTTCATCGTACACGCTATAGAAAACTTATTATTTATCTATGGTACATACCTTTCTACATAAACCAATACTTAAATTTCGGGAGCTGGCGCTTGCGCACGAAAAAGTATGATGCAAATGCCAACCATTGGCAAAGTTTGACTGAATCTGTAACACTACAAAATAGCAATTATCAAAGGATCACTTGAAGCAGGACTTTGATTTATTAGAGTGCGCCCAGTTCAATATTGATAAAAAGGATACAGAAGACAAGGGATTATCATAATGTCGGATAGTCAAGCAGCCATTAAAGCACTGAACTCTTGTGTAATCAGTTCTAAAATGGTGTGGGAATGCCTGAACAAACTCAATGAACTAGGCGAAAACAATATGACTATATTTTTCTCGCCCACTATGGATTTCAGGACACACTGGATAGGAAATGAAATAGCAGATGAACTAACAAAGAGGGGGACTGAAATACCTTTCTGGAGGCCTGAACCCTTTTGCGGAATCAGTCCCAATGTAATATTGGAAGAAATAGGTAAAGCCGAGACAAAGAGAAGATCTGACCATTGGAAAGATCTAGCAGGGCTTATACAATCAAAGACTCTTCTGGGTGACTACAACCTGTTGAGATCAAATGAATGCATAAGTCAAAGTAAAACTGCGCTGAGTTTTAACAGGGATCCTAATGGGACATTGTCGCCTGAATGGGCACCTGAAAAAGTTCAAAATAGTGGAGGAAGAAGAATGTAGATTTTGTGGCAGATTTTCCAACTGCATAGCACTTCAGAATCCTAGAGCACAGCACCTGGGAAATCATTGGATATTAGAGGAACATTTACCTAAGTTGAAGCCTGCAGACATCCTAAAGTTCCTCAGGGAAATAGGACAAAAGGAAATACTAGTTTTTAAGACTCTCCTCAGAAACTAAGTAGAAGTGAGGGGGCACAATAGATCTTTTAAGTCTCAGTGAATGTCACCCCAAAAATACATACATACATACATTTTTTTTTTTTTTATTCAAACTAACCCGCTTCCACTCGAGGTGATTAGCGGTGTAAAACAATGTACAATATTAAATTTTATTCAGTAGATTAATGTCCTTTAAGAACCCCATTAGCTTTTCAACTGGGCAGTTTTCACCTAAGAGTAAGTTCAAATCTGAAGGTAGCCTATGTTTTAGCCGGTGTGTGTCATACTTGGTGCAATTAATCAGGACATGTTTCACTGTTAAATGTTCTTGACATACATTACAAAGGGGAACACTGTCTTTATTGAAAAGATAAGAATGGGTAAATTTGCAATGCCCTATCCTAAGTCTAGTAAGAATCACTTGTATTTTGCGCGTAGTGATTGGATGCTTCCACAATGTCACTGTTGACTTAACTTCGCGAAGTTTGTCTTGCGATCGCTGCCAGATTTGTTGCCAGTTGTTGCGAACTTTTTCCCGAATAAGCATTACAATACATTGATTTATTATAATGAAGTGCTTGATGCACACACTATATTTAAAAAACAAAACAGTTGAAAACTGTTCTATTATGGGTGTCACACATATACGCAATTTATCATTATTCGTTAAATAAATTACACTATTTTAAATTTATTACCAACTTCTTTAATTAAGCGGCCAACTATTAGCTAAACAAGAAGATCTTGGTGTCCGTTAAGCGTTTGCTACTCAATTCTCAAGGGTGATTTACTTCTTGGATTGTATCCAAATCAATTTCAATTGCACATAAATTAGGGAAAAAATTGGCAAACTTAAAAAAGGCGGAATTTAGGAATTGTGAGTAATTGCCTGTAATTAGTTGTGTGAGATGAGCCAAGTCGTTTATATTCATAATTAATTTTAATGGCAATTAGAAGCATCACGCTTTATGAACAATTTGGTTTTCACGTTTTTAAAGAAGCTATATACGCTTATAAAGGAAATCCTTCATCGGACGCAGTTGTCGTAAGCAAATATTAATAACGAATGGCTTGACCAGCTTACCATCCTGATTTTAATTCTATATAGCACCTTTGGGTCCAACTGTAGAAAAAGTATTGTGTGCAGCATGTGCACAAAGATCAATGTTTGACAGTTCTCTGCATTTCTTGTAGTTACTGCATGTGCATACCTAATGAACAAACTCAAAACTTAATCTATAACTTGAAGCTAGCTTCTTTTTGTTTGAGAATTAAAGGCTGTACAGTCGTTATTCACGACGAGTTCTGGGTTTTTTATGTTTAAAAATGTATCTTCTTTTTATAAATATTTCACTTCCATAGATACGACTTTCCCTGTATAAATAAATGTCTTGTCGGCTTACAAAATTCTATGGTTTATGTCACTTGTCTTATGTCAGTTATGTCGTGTAGCTGTCAGTGTCAAAGTTTTAAGGTTAAAACTATTTGGGTCTGTAAATAATAAGTGAATAATAAATAAGGTATTTTTCAATTTATTAGATTATAGATTCATTGTCACGTTTATACATTATGTTAATTAAAATGCACTACCAATCTAATACTGCGTACTTTTATTTTTTCAAGGACTCGTTATTGATTTTGGTCATCTACCTATTAAGACAAATAGTTTACATCACAGATTTTCACAGATTTTGCTAAATTATTAAATCATTTAAAAGCCTTATCAATATTTTGAGTATTTGAAAACAAACGTTAATTCAATTAATATTTAGATGTTATTTAATTCACAGAAATGGTAAGGTGTGTTAAGTAATAATTTATCAGTAACTTGTTACCCTGATGAATCATTTTTTAAAACTATAAAAATACCACAACCATTTTATCTAGTGAATTATTAAAAAAACACTAACTGTAGATAAAATTAATTTAAATGAATATTTTAATTATTCTTGAGTAATTAAATTGGAAAAATATGATGAAATTAATACACAATAATATTTACATTTAATGTTTTAGGTATTTGAAATAAATTAAGATGACAGTCCAACAGTATTGTTTAAGATGGAATAATCATCAACCAAACTTCATATCTGTATTCTCTAGTCTTTTAAATAGTCAATCCCTTGTAGATGTTACTTTGGCAGCTGAAGGCAAACAACTACAAGCACATAAAGTTGTTTTATCTGCATGTAGCTCTTACTTCCAAGTAAGTACAAAACAAAATTACCATGTTTATTGTATATTCAATGCAGCTTGCTATAATTGTAAATTTTTTAGTCATTATTTGCAACCAATCCCTGTAAGCATCCCATTGTAATTCTCAAAGATGTCAAATTTATTGATTTAAAAGTAATGGTGGATTTTATGTACCATGGTGAAGTTAGTGTGTCTCAGGAGCAACTACCCTATATATTGAAGACAGCAGAAATGTTGAAAATTAAAGGTATAGTTAGTACAGAAAAGTGTTTGCCATTCAATAATGAACAAAAACAATTCACTATTCCTAGTGTTTATCAATATTCGCTTTACACTTTCAATCTTCTGTAGGGTTGACAGAAATACCCATGGAGAATCCAGCTGTCAAGTGTCAAAGTCAGCCAGAAAAGGCAGAAATAAGTGCACAAAGTACAGATAATTGGAGTTTGGAAGAAAATAGACCCATGAGTCCTTCTTCACCTTCAAGTAAAAGGTAAGTAAAGACATATTTGACTATAATAAAACAACCACAAAATGCCTTATATTTTATAAACTTGATGTTATTTTTTCTAGGAGAAGATTAAAAAAGAATGTAATATGTAGTCCAACAATAACAGCAGAACCTGCAGAAGGCACACAAAACGAAATTTTATTAAGTACAGTCAATAACGTTTTTGAAACAGTTTTAAAAACAGAAGAATCTAGAAATTTTGAAGACAATTCACAAAAATACAACGGTATTCCTATTCAAAGTATACAGCCATCAACGTCTCATCAAAGAGAGACAGAACAACCTACCCATCAAATAATTACAGTAAGTATCTTTTCATTGCTTTAACTCTGGAATATTTTTAATATTGTTGGCAAAATTGCTCAGAGTAAGTTATGATAATATAATTTTTAGCAGATAACTCCTCCCCAAGAAATAAATGTAAATACTTCACAAGTTGATTGTTCCCCAGTAGAAATGTCTCGAACTTGTACAAGTAGTCAACCAACAACTGGTAAGTAAAAAGAATTTTTAAAAACAGTTATTCAGTTTAAAAAGATTGAATACTATTGTTGGTTGTCAAATAATAGGTACATTATTTTTGCATATCCAAACATTTTAAAAAGCTTTACCGTTGGCAATAAATTTTCTTACTATACTTAATTAGAATTAATTGCTTAGTAAATTTTTATCAAGCTAAAACCATACATAAGTGAAATGTATCAATCATAAAGCATTTGAAAGGTGAAAATATGATAAAATAATTTTGTGATACATCCTGTGTAACCCAATTAAGCTCATTAAGTCGTCTTAAATATTTTGTTTATTTGTTCTCATCCTTATTATTTTGTTTTCATCAGCTACTAACAGTTCCAAAACATTCTACTTTCTACAACCTTTTTCTAAACTGAAATCAAACAGTGGAAAACCTATTGCAAAGAGAATGAGGTTATAAAACAATGTACAACAATCGGTGGGGAGGGATGTAATCCTTTCAAATATATTTCAATCAATTAATAATGATATTTGCTCAGTGTGCAGACAATATCATGTGTCAAAATCGTATTAAATAGCTTTCCTGGCGTTTTGAAATCAACATAACATATTAATTCAAAATGAAAAATGTCTGAAACAAATGGGCGGTGATATGACGTACTAACCCCTAACATTTTTTGTCTCTGTCTTCTTGTATTATAATATCATCTGCACACCTTAGAGCAGTGTTGTCAAAGTTTCTCGTCATTGGCTATTGTAAATTCCTTTATCAACTAATAATAAAAATGTCATTTCACAGCGAAGTAATTTGTTGGAATGATTTGATTATATTTTGTGTGTATTCTCCTTTCATTTCAAGAACAAGTTTAGTCATTTTATTGAGGCAACACTGTTGGTGATGGAATATGACATTTGTTCACAGAAGCACTCAACGAGATTGACTTTTAGTTCTGTGATCTCTTTGACTGTACATCTTGTTTGTTTTGTCAGCTTTTTTTCTTTTTTTAAGGTTATTGTTACAGTTTTTGTTTTGTACGTATTTTTCAAAAATTAAAAAACAGAATACAAATACAATGAATGATAACCTCAAATTTCATTGACTTTTCTTTTCTCGTACTCAGAACCACAGATATACGGATTTACTGAGATAGAACTTATACGATTGGTCGGCGTAAAGTTGATAGGCATTTAGGGGCTAGTACGTCACACTGAGTTATTCGAAATGAGAGCCCTTTTTACAAATGGCGCGTAAAATTGTTATTGTAAAACAAACAAAAATATATCATTATTTTATATACCTAGTAGCTTTTAGATAGATAGGTCACGACTCACGATTACCTATACTGTTTTTGAAAAGCTTTTGTCAGGAGGGGATTATGTTGATGAGGCTTAAATGAAACTTTTATAACCTACAGTTCCGTTTTCTGCCGCTAAGTGGGATTAAATGAATCTCCAATTGTTTTGGGAGATTTTATAAAGTCGAATTGAACCATAGAACTAGTTGTAGAATACTTGCCTAGCTAATTAACATAAAGAATACCGCCTTGTCGCTTATTTGCTTTACACAGTTCATAACATAGTCCAGTAAATGAAGGGACAAAGCTCCTGAAAAGTCCCTGAAAACTTCACTACTTTGGGCTCAATTTGTAGGTCACGGCAGGTGTTTTCAAATCAGATTGAGTTTACGGAAGGGGGGGGGGGGGAAATGGCCCCCGGATCTCTCGCTAATATCTGGCTAAATATGCGAATTAGAGAATTTTTCTTCAGATAAAAAATGAAGATTTTGAGACTATTTCATTAATTTGTTAATATTTTTTAAAAAAATAGTCTTTTATCCTATTTTTTTTAATAATGGATTCTTAGGAGGTCTTGAATAATCTCAGAAATTTTTTTAAATATCTATCTTGCATTTTGATAAATTTTTTTTTAATAAATGAACGAATCAATTTTTTTAGATAAAAGATTCTGAGATCATTCAAAACCTCCTAAGGTTCAATTATAAAAAAACTAATGATAAAAAACTATTTTTTAATAGAATATGAACAAATTAATGAAATAGTCTCAAAATCTTGTGGAAAAAAACTTTGACCGCCTTTTTAAATATTTTTGACAACTACGAACGAGATGCAAGTCACATGGAATGATAATTACGAGTCTTCCCATTGTGATGAACTTTGAATCATCGGAAAATGTCAATTATTTGCCGAGTTATGGAACACTGCTTACAAGTTAATGCATATAGACAGCAGGATTCCTACAGGCAGAGCAGCAGCTGAAATGAGGAGACTTTTAGGTCTCATTATATCGATAACTATCGAATTTTCGAAAAAAATTATTGGGTCCATTTTTGTAGATATTAATGTGCCTATTGGCGAAAACTACGAAGTGGGCGACATCTGTTAATTTCCTTTCTAACTTCAATAAAGGTGAACAACAAAATCAGATGCCAATAATTTTGTTGTGTCATTTAAAATCTGTGATTTAAAATTTGAGTATAAATGGTAAAGTAATATAGCTATACCTCAATTTTTGCCATTTTTTTTATCTAACAACTCAAACAATACACACAAAAAAACTGAACGAACTAAACACCTTCACAAACTGTGACAGACTACTGTCATGCCATCAGCTGACCGGCCGCGTGCCTTTGTTGTTCACCCTTATAGCAGCCATATTGAAAAATTCAGTGCCATCTATTGACACGTGATTTTCTCCAATTCTGTAACTTGTCGTTATGCAACGACGTCGTTACGGCAACGATTATTATGTTAACGATAATTTTTCAGAGTAATAATGTCGTTACGTTAAAATCTAGGGAAAAAACATAACGATAATATTTTCACAATTTTATAAAGGTTGGTATAATTTTTGACATCTGTAGCTGTTTTGTTAGGTTAGGAAAGGATTTTTGATTGACATTCACGTAACTTTTATTATGGAAAAGCAGTTAAAAGTCGGTCCATTAAGACAACAAGGTCACAATATATAATGTATTTGGATAAATTGAGTACAAATGAAGCCTTCAGGGACCACAAATTGATCGGCTAACGTTAAATTGTGATGACCCATTTAAATAATCTACACCCAGAGATTTTTGATAACTCCCATGAGCTGAGAAATGAATGGTTGTGAAAAACCTAACTATGGGAGGTGTTCTAGTATTACGACTACCATGATTCAAATAAGGCAACAAGTCGTGGAATAAATCATAAGCAGCTCCACTGTTTACTCGATACATCTGCCGGAACACTTCCTCATGCAACTCAAAGGGGTTACTTCGGTCTCTTAAGACACGAAAATTAGTCCTTCGTGTCTGTCTAAAAATATTACATGTGTATAGTTTAGATTATTTTTCAACCCTTATATGAATTTACCTTCTATTCAATTCATCCAAAACAATACGTAGCCGTTGATCCATCTTAAATAAAATATGATCTTTGTATAAGGAACAATGTTTTTAATATATTGAAAAAAACACAACAAACCTCTTAACCAAAGACTTGCTAACCCGATTACGACTGCTGCATAGCTGACGTAGCTGACGTTCGTCAACGACATAATATCAGCCATTTTGTCGTTATCTAACAGCGGTCGTTACGATACTGAATATATAAAGTCGTTCAGTAACGATAATCGTCCACGAACGACATCGTTACTAATTACAGAATAGGCCCCTAAGACAATCTTCATTTTTTACCAAAAGAAAAATTCTCTAATTCGCATATTTAGCCAGATATTAGCGAGAGACCCGTTTTCCAGGGTTTAGGGGCCATTTTCCGCCCCTTCGATAAACTTAATGGCGTTAAGTTTTTTCTCGTTTGAAAACACCTGCCGTGACCTACAAATTGAGCCTAAAGTGGAGTATTTAGCGACTTTTCAGGAGCTTTCGATATTTTCAGGTGTTCAGTTACTGGACTAACAACTCTCTTTTATGCAGTCTAGTATGATGCTAACATATCCTTATCCTTGCAGGCATTCAGTGGAATGTTTTGGATCAAACTGGCTTCACGCATTTTTCATCAACCTCCGCAGTATTATCAAATAACGTCGGTACACAATTCACCCACAATAGCGAATCACATCCCACCTCCCATCCAAATAACAATATCTTACACCATCCCAATACCGCTGCTCAATATCAAAATCATAAAAGAAAAAGAAGTTTCAATCCGCAAGATGAGAACTTCCTCAGAGCATTAGAAGCCGTCAGATTTGGTGGGATAGGATTTTGCAAGGCCGCTAGGATGTACGGAGTGAATAATCGAACTTTGTGGTTAGAATATAAAAAACGGGGTTATCCGAATTTTAGGCTTAGCATTAAGAATCGAAATCAACAATCCGACAAATCTAAAGAGCAATCTGTAGTCGGTAGTGAGAGAGATGCGTGCACGGTTAATCATCCTATAGCGATTATAAATAGTGATGTTTTTGACGGGAAACACGTGGACTTTAAACAGGTTCAACATCGACCGAAATATTACGACGGTAGCGAAAATTCTACAGAGACTATTAATTTTCAAAGTATCAATCTTGAACAATTATAGAGCTTTCGTAATGTCTCTGTTATGTGATGTGTATATTTTAATAAGAATTATAATCGATACAAGTGTACACATGCGGGATTTTACCGCTACGAAAGCTCCTAGAAGAGCGCGCATGCGTTCTTCAAAGAGTTTACTCTCCTAGGAGCTCTCACTTCTTAGTGAACAGACACCCAGAGCACATATCAGGTTATATTGGGGTCAATTTAGAATTTTTCCGAACAATGTGGCTGACTTCTGCTTCAATGCTGCCATCTGAACAAGAATTCCACTATAGCAAGCGTACTATCAGTGCGAGGACGCTGCTATCTCGTCGGAAGTGGCAGTACGAGCGAGATCGAGGAGAATCCACAGCCAGTAACTGAGTCCGATCTCGCTGCGGCGCCATAGTGAAAAAACCGGCATGTGTGCATCGGGGCTAAACAGACTATGATTGAAGTTATTTTAATATGTGCTGTTATTTCTCTAGTTGGTTTGTTGTTCGTTTGATTTGATTGCTCGAGTTGATATTATACTATTAATTCATGCTTAAATAAAATTGTATATTTGTGTATATTATTTTTGGTAAAATGGAACTGATGTTGATATTCTAAATAAAATCCGTTGTATTTGTTGAATTAATTACCCGATTGAATGTTTGTCTTGCTGGTGAGTAATAATAAATCTTTTTAAAGTGAATTGGTTGCAATAATAAGAAGGTTAAAGTTATAAACTTTGTATGTGAAACTTAACTTAACTTAACTTCATACATAAAAAATACCGAGCTTTGGTGGGATTCGAACCAACTCACCTATGTCAGGTATGCAAGTTACCTTGCATTCGCATTGGACTTACTCCTCTATTTTCACCCATTCTCTTTTTTTATATTATTTTACTTGATTACTTGTTTTCCGTTTTGGCGGGACGAGCTCTTAACCTTCACCTTGCTTATGAATTCTTTTGTTTTTTACCTGGACTGCGCCATTTTATACTGTGTGGTTGTGGCGTTGATCTTTATTTTACTTGTTATCAATAATAAAGTACACTTTAGAATTATCTAGTTTTAATACTTTTACTTTAACCTCATGATGGTGCATGTGCTCATCGATTGACGTATCAATACCAACTTATACCAACTGTTTTACATTGTCTGTAGGTATGTCTGGTTGCATACCCGACAACCTACACCTGTTATGTAAATTTTTTTATGTGATGCTTTAGCAAAAAAGCTTTCAGAATATAATATACCTAGCTTTGTTTCCATGTCATATATTTCTTCTAACATAATGTGCCTATACGTCAAGCTTAACTAAAATTTAACTCTCAATTCTCATCCATTTATCATTATCTAATCGCCGGCTAAGAAGTTTCACCTCAAAATGTGAGACACAAATATAATTTTTTTATCAAATATGTTACAATTTTGCCATTTGACTTTGTATTTGATACCAAACGTACTTTTAGCGCATACAATATCATGAAAAGTTTATTTGATTTCAATTACTTAACTGAATATTTATTTTGACCTCCATAATAGAGTGAATAGATCACGTTCATATTATATCAAATAATACGAAAATGTCATTGTCACCCGGTTGACAGTTGACATTAGTGTAAGTAGCGTTGACACATTTACTGAAAAATACCGAAGTCTTCAGATTAATATGATTTTCATACTTTTATCAATCAATGTAATAAACATTGGAAGTACATGTATTAAGAAACCATACAAAAAATTAAGTTGATAAATTATTATTGAATATATAAATAATGAGATATGACAACACTTGTTTGTGGTGGTTCTGTATATATAATTTTGTATTATAATTATTATTTTACTTTGTTTTCAATAAATTTTAATGATTAATTTAAATAGATATATCTGTACACCTTTCCCTATATAAAAATTTAGGGTGTACCTACTAAAAAACAGGTTCTTTCTCACAACGTCATAAAAAAGTAGCTTCTCAGTATTTTTTGTGCAAAATGACAAATTTTCATATGAAAGCAATTCACTTATTTGGATAAAAGGTGTCACATAAGATATCAATTAAAAGAACTGGAAAGGATTGGATTTCTGTTAAATATTAGATACATTTTCCTCCACTTTGTTGAACTATAGTTTTAAAGATCTATGGATGAAGGTTTTTTGGTGGGTCCAAGGAAGGGGTAATCAAGTAGATAACCATTTTTATCAATATTAATCAAAAGTTTTGCTAAGACATACTCTATTTAAATAAACTTATTCCTAATCTAATTGCTTAAACATAACAAATTTTTTAGTAACTTTAACTCCTCGATCGTCGCATTCGCCTCCGCTCCAAGAAATCCAACACATGGGTCCAAAACGAGGACGTTTCCTGATGAGACAGTCCCGAATAAAGCGCGAACCTGATCTTTATCCGGAAACGGATCTAGAGCCAGTCGGCTTATCTCAGTACCTGAGCCTCCCTCCACCTATTAGAATAGAACGTCAGTGCTCAGAACCCATACCTTCGCCTGATAGTCTACTTATTGTTCCCGAACACGTCCTAGTTAAGCAACATTCACATCCCATATTGCAAAGCAAATCTACAGAGGTAAGTCGATAGCAGAATTATACAGGATGTTCAGGTAAGAATTGTCCATATAATAATTGGAGAAATCTTGGCCCATAACATTAATATTTAACACTGGGATAGGCCAAACACTTGAATATTCATAATGTGCTAAAATTTCTCTTCTCCAGCTACTATACATATATATTATTAAATCCACTAATTGTTTTACAACTCAATACAAATAGTTTTCTCTATTATATTCAACAATATGGACAATTCTTAAAGAAACACCCTATATAAATAAAAGTGTAATGGAATATACTTTGTTATAATAAACTTGGAAAATTAAATAATAGATTTAATCATTTTTTTAGAGCAGTACCAGATCGAGCCATTGTCCCGTAGTACGATTAGGTCCCGCTTTGGGTTGTAATTTTTGTTGGAACACTGTCGACACACACGGAAGGATTCTGAGAAGAAAAACGAAATATCATTGCCCAGAATGCCAATCGAATCTCTGTATAGTACCTTGTTTTCAAGAGTACCACAAAACTCGAGGAAATACTGCACCAGTCAGTAATATTGACCCATTACTACCGTCTTCGGCTAACAAATTGCATCCCAAGAGTAGTTAAAATGTTGATTAAGTGTTAAGTGTCTAAAAATAAAGTCATATTTATTTAAAATTGTTTTTTATTTGTTTATTCCTAATACATCCTGCCTGAGAGGGAGTTTTAAGCGTTGAAATTGTATTGGCTCTAATCGGAATAGAAAGACTAAATAACAAAAGTTAGAATTGATCTAAATCATATATAAAACTACAAACAGGTCATTAGCTTTTCCATAATATTCTTCCTTTCTATCCAGTCCAGTACTACTCCCTCGTAGGTCATTCATTCATACGTTTGCGTTGGGCTCAACAGCCCAGGCACTTGAACTCATTATTTGTACCATTACCCATGTTATCTACCTACTTCCATTCCAGAAGCTTCGTGTCTTCCATATAGGCCACCAGTTTAATTGGAGGGATCTTCAGCAGTTGTGATGGTTGTATTATTTCCACTCCAAAGTGTTTTCGTCTGAGTTCTTGTAAGTTCTCACAGAAGCAGAGTATGTGAGTAGGTGTTTTATCGTAGGGTTCACATTTTCTGCACATAGGTCCACTAGCTTCACTCATCCTGAGCAGATGCTTCCTCAGGGTACAGTGTCCAGTCACCAGGTCAGTAATTGTCTTAAAATTTCTCTTACCCAGTTGCAACAGCCTGGGACGAAAGTTCCTTGTCTACCTTATTCAGTAAACTCTTAGTATGGAGGTGTCCTTGTCTCAGCCTCCATTTGAGTTGGTGTTCCTTAACTAGCCAGTTTCCTGACTTCTCTTATGTAATCCTTTGTGATTCTACAAAACGGTTCCGGACCTGTGAAGGCTCCTTTAGAACCTTCTTTAGCTAGCTGGTCTGCCATTTCATTCCCTGCAATCCCCTCATGTGCCGGCACCCATATTAGAGACACCTTTTTGTCTCTTGTCAGCATGTTAAGGGATTCTTCACAGTTTTTTACCAGCTTAGACCTAGCTGTTGGATTGCTGATAGCTTTAATCAGAAACTGGCTGTCGGGTCTTCAGCTGCTTCATTATATCAACGTTATTTGGTCTTCTTCTTTTTTTGCCGCCTAGCCTATCCTTCTTAGTATGTTCCTTTCCCATATGTTTGCTTTTCTCCTGTTTATTCGATATCCATGTTTTACTTTCATAGTGCTGTTGGTCTAATTATTGTTTTGTATAGATGTAGCTTTTCTTCGAATTGTTTCTTTTATTTATGACTCCTGTCTGTTTACCCCCATATGTTGCATGTTCCACACATCATCACCATCACATTACTTTTCAAAAAGTATTCTTAGGATTAAAAGCGTTTCAATTTGCGCAGTCAGTAGGGTAAACAAAGTATTTACCTACTTTAAAAAAACCATGAAATCAAGACCGAGCTGAACAGCAGGGATCTTGGGAGCTGCAGAAGGGGAGCATTTTCGTAGTTGTTCTGGGATTGGATTGTGTTGATGTATACCTTATCACTCGGAGAAAAAGTAATTTTGCTTTTATTGACCGTGTCTCGCGAGCGAGAAGACGATGCATCAACTGTAAGTATTGTATTGTGAAGACCAGATTTTTAGTATTTTATGACAGGGTGTAAGAATTATAAGGATTTCAGTGGTGTTTTATTGAATAGTATGTGTCATGAGCAAGATTTTTGGATCCCAGAAAGTTTAGGGAATAGCATGTTAAGTAATGATTGTATATGGTGGTGGAAACTGTTTTGTAGAAAGAACAAGATACTAAGCAGAGAGGGAATCATTAAAAAAACCATCTCCTCACTTCTTAGAAATCAGACAACCTGGGACATGCCACAAGACGGTATGATTGAAACGTATAACTTTTCAAAGAAATTCGTTACGAAATTAAGCAACAAGAAGGAATGGTACACAGACGGCTCAAAAGCAAGCTGGGATAGGAGTTTTCGGGCCAGGAACGAAACACACTGAAAGCTTGGGAAAACCCCAAGTATCTCACAAGCGGAAATCCACGCCATAAGAAAGTGCGCCCAGTTCAATATTGATAAAGGATACAGAAGACAAAGGATTAATCAGTTCCAAAATGGTGTGGGAATGCCTAGACAATCTCAATGAACTATATAGGCGAGAACAATATAGTCACCTTACTATGGATTCCAGGACACACTGGAATAGAAGGAAATGAAATAGCAGATGAACTAGCAAAGAGGGGGACTGAAATACCTTTCTGGGGGGCCTGAACTCTTTTGCGGAATCAGCCCCAATGTAATATTGGAAGAAATAGGTAAAGCCGAATAAAAAAGAAGATCTGACCATTGGAAAGATCTAGTAGAGCTTATACAATCAAAGACTCTTCTGGGTGACTACAACCTGTTGAGATGAAATGAATGCAAGAGTCAAAGTAAAACTGCGCTAAGAGCTTTAACAGGGATTCTAACGGGACATTGTCGCCTGAATGGGCAACTGAAAAAGCTCAAAAAAATAGAAGAAGAATAATGCAGATTTTGTGGCATGGAAGAAGAAACCTTCATCCACATACTTTTCAACTGCACAGCACTGCAGAATCCTAGAGCACAGCACCTGGGAGATTACTGGATAGAAGAGGAACATTTACCTAAGTTGAAGCCTGTAGATATCCTGAAATTCCTCCGGGGAATAGGACTAAAGGAGCTACTATTTCTGAAACTTTCCTCAGAAACTGAGTAGAAGTAAGGGGGCACAATAGATCTTTTAGGTCTCAGTGAATGTCACCCCAAAATACATACATAATAATGATTGTATTTTAAATTGTACCACAACTAATGGTTAATCGTACCTAAGCACATAGTTATTTTTATAAATTATGGCACTCTTTGTACGTCAAATAATATTTTGTATGTTTCTATAAATAAACTCGCAATTCACCATTCAGATCAAACTTATTTTTTTCCAAATCTCGATTTTTTTCTACAAACAATTCACTCATCCACCGTTATAAAAAGAAAAATTTCAAATTTCATTCATCCCAAAATAAAAAGTGTTGAGTGGGAGCTCATAGAATATTTTGGTGGGAGAACTAACTACTGTGAACATAATTCCAACACTTCGAGACTTGTGGTGGTTCTAAGTGCAAATATTAATTAAAATAAGAATTTTGTATAAATATATTTTAAGGTAAGTGATAGTTTTTATTGAAAAATTATTTTCGATAAATTGTTATTTAGGAGAAAAAAAGGTTTTTTTGTGGTAAATTTAGATACGATATCGGTCAAGACTCCGAGATATTTATGTGTGCCGAAAGTTATAAATATAAGTGAGCCGCTTCTAGTTAAGATTTCAGATACCCAATACATGTGTGTGTAACTATCTAAAAATACAATTGGCATCGATTTTATAAAGATTAAAATGTAACTTAAATCAGCAGAGGCAATTAATACATGACACTGTGTATGGTCATGTAAATTTTTTTACCGGGCTGTTTCCACCTGTAATTACACGCAACATGGGTGTGGTTGACCGTATTCGCCAAGACGGTGAAATAATTTTTAAGGTTCCGTGTAACCAGAGAGTGAAAAACAGACCCTATTACTATGACTTCGCTGTCCATGCATCACACACATCTGTCTGTCACCAGGCTGACTCTCATGAACCATGACAGTTATACAGTTGAAATTTTCACAGATTATGTATTTCGTTGCCGCTACAACGATAAATACTAAGAAACATGATACAATAAATATTTAAGGGGGTTCCTAAACTAAACGACAAACGTGAATTTGGAAACAAAAATCATGGCGCCATCTATGGTATTTTGTTTAATTTTGTTATTCACAGAATATTGAGTTATATTATTATAGATAATGGTACGGAACCATTCGTGCGCGATACCGACTCACACTCGGCCGGTTTTTTCTCAAATTATTAAACGTTATTTGTTTAGTTCGAGTGCAACTGGTGTTTACACTTATCGAGCAAAATCAACAAGTAAACTATTTAAGAACTATAAGTGGTCTTATTTCGTGAACCGATTTCAATGAATGATTAAACATTATTACTATACACAAATATATAAGAAAAGTAGGGATATAAAATGCTACTCATAAATGCTTTATTTTCAATTTATACGAATATAATTCTTAATAACTCTCAATTATTGCGTCAATTTTCCATTGTACAAAAGTTTCTTGTGGTGAGCAGTTGTAAAATAGGTAGTACACTCCTACTCTGAAATACTTCCTTCCCTACTTGCCCTGTCCAATATGGCTGGAATCACTGACAGTATCTCAACTTTTGACCAGGGAAATTGAAGTTACAAGTTGGCAGAAGCAAACGTGAGCCCTGGTGGGCGTGTTCATGTCGCTGCAGTTGTATTTTTGTAGTAACAATTCGATATTTTGAATCGATAACCAAATATCGATACCATAAATGTCAACTGTTAAGAGATATGTAAACAAAGTCAAACTTGCTGAAAATTTAACTCTAAATATTAATAAAAAAATTTATATTGGACCAAAACTAAAACTACCGTTTGCCCGAAATGTCTATATTTTCAAATTACATGACTGTATTACTGTCGTGAAAAAGAAGGGTCAAGTTTCTATGGAAAGCAACAAAATATGAACTGGTTATAGTCCAGTGTTGCAGATGCAAAAATGAAAATTTACTCGAACTTACTATTCAAATTATCAGAATTTGTCAAAATTACCAAAAGGACACATTGGTTATCTAAATAAAGTCTTCGACCCCAGTCAATATGGAAAATCCCCCAAAACAATGGCCATTTTATATATCCCTTCTACAAAATATTCGAAAAACTACCAAATTTGTGAAATTGTCTAAAAATAGGATAATCATCCTCGCATTGACAACACTGATACAGAATGAATAAAATGATGTATGTTGATGAAATCACTCGGTCATGGTCGCGTTCATCCCAACAAAGTTGATCAGGTAGCGATTTTTAGAGTGATCCATCAGTTCGTAATTTTGCTGAACGTGCTAATAAAACCATCGACATATATGTAACAAATGTCAATGAATACAACAATAACAACTCAATTTTATTTGATAATAAGTTTATTCTGGAAAAAAAAATATACATAGTATTTGACAATACACATATAAGATAAAACAATATCATGCGAATAAACTAAATATCCACGGGAGTATAGGTAAATACTTGTTTGTGGTATAGGAAACTTATGAATAAAACTATATCTATTGACAATATTTAAGAAATCAGTTGAAACAGTATTGGAATGTATAAATATGATTTTTTTTCTATTATAAGTATTTATTCATATAAATTACTTTATTCACGAGCAAAGATAATGAACAACATGTATAACAAGAGAATTATCACGACAAAAATGGTGAAGCGGATACAATACAAATTACAACAGAAATCAAACAGACTTACACTACAACTCGCTTAAGACCTTTACAGGTTGCGCGCGAGTGTTCTCTTTTTTAATTCACGTTGCAAATACATTTTGTCCATTCCAACTTGCTTATATATACATTACACTTTTTTGTCCAATTGAGTATTCCTTTACTGTTCCTAACGTGTGTCTCCTTTTTTTTTAGTTACATACTTAAATATACGATAATTATGAAATAGGTATTAATTCTAACCATTGAAAAATGGGATTTAATCACAATAAATAGAGCTCCCCACTTTCGAGCATACTATGAAGAGTTGAATTTCCTGACAAACTATACAATTTATTAATGAAATAATAAGTCCCCTCCAGCTGTTCACTCATTTTCACTAAAATACAAACTAAAATATCTCCAAACAAAGATATCTATAATATGTTTTCAACATATGTCATAAATGACAGTTAATGCATCATCAATCGGTAGCGTGTAGCGTATTTTAATTCTGATTGAAAAAATGGCGACTGATACCACATCGCTCAATCTGATCAATTAACAAAACCCACGTTCAGCAGGAAATTGATGATCGCTTCGGTAGCGCTACGTGTTGTGATGAACGCGACCATTATTTCGATTATATTTAACAATTACTAATGAACAATCGTTAACATTGGCTGTTGATTGGATGCTTGCAATGACCTTATTTTAGTTCGCATATTTTCCGGGGCTCATGTTTGGTTCTGACAAACTGTACTACCATGATCACTGATATTTGAACGGTTGTAACTTTTTAATAGGTAACCGCGCAGTAATTCGCTAGAAATTGCCTATATAGTAATTTTATGAGATTTGATCCAACCGCAATCAGAATGCAATCAGAAAATACGTGGAAGTAAACTCGTTGTTTGCTATGACCAGTTATAGTTTCTATTCGTTTCTGATTGCGGATGGAACAGACCTATAGAATGAGTAGTCTTGCTGAATACGCCATAACTATGACATTTGACAACTTTGACGTTTGACAATCAAGTATTTCCCATAGAGAAATAAAACATCTATGGTATTTTCATAGCTCGGGCGAGTTGTACGAAGCACCTGAACTCGGTTTAATGATGACTGATGTTTAGACTGATGTAGTTGTTGATAATAAATACATCAATCAGTAACAGTCTAAACATCAGTTATCATTAAACCGAGTTTAGGTGTTTGGTACAACTCGCCCGACCAACACCTAAACTCAGTTTAATGATAACTGGTGTTTAGACTGATGTAATTGATAATAAATGCATCAATCTATGGCAAAATATGAAAAATAATCGCATTCATGGTGTTTATAAACTAAAGAATTTTGAATTATTTCCAATACTTCGTTTAATGTTGAAATAAAAAACAAATATTTCCTTAACGAAGGGAGTATGGTACACATTTTATACGTACAATCATTATTCTTAGCCCACGGTACGAACTCCTGGGGTACCCTGTATATTTTTCGACTGTTAAATTGGTGATTAGCGAGAGCATAATTTACACTGCAATGCGCTTATTGTTCGACCTTCAACAGCCAAGGTAATACCGTGAAAAATCGGTCAAAAGTTTCATAGATTTCTTGAATATCAAAGTTAAAGATAGCATTCGAAGCCACTGGACCCCAGAAACTGACAAACTATTCTTGGAACGACACACAAACCTTAAATATTTTAACGAAAGCGGTATGCGCGCCTATTTAAATGTAACTTTTCCCATGTTTCAATCGATAAATTTTGACATTTGAAACAACACAGTAGCGTACACTTTTAAGGGAGTAAAAAGTGATCTTCAAAAACTATTTCATTAAAATTGAATTACTATTTATAATTCTGATTTTTGGTAATAGAAGTAAAAAAAGTAAAGTTACAAAGATGACTTCCAGACGAACAGTACTTAGCAGACCAAGGACAAAATTATATGATGCCAACTACAATATTGGAGAAAGCTACTACAAATCTGCCTTGGATAGGCTAGATAGGAAATATTCAGGCAGACCCCTTACACCACCTCGTCAAGAGTCACCAATTGCAGGTAAAGACAAACTCAACTTAAATTGATTCTTCACAGAATAAAGAGATATCGGTCACCCAAATAGGCGGTATTTACTATTTGATATGGCGCTTGATAATTAACATGCCGGGGATGCGTCGAGTTTTTATATGTTAAAATTAATTAAAGGCTATGTAAATCATTGTTTTAAAAAAATTTTGAGTTGGCAGCTTGGACCGAAGTCCCCATTGACACATAATTGTAAGATGACAAATAAAACTATGGAACTACGATTTTATTGCACTTTATTCCCGTGTAGAAATTCAGAATTGTTTTGTTTTATTTCCAGAGAGTATTGCTGAGCGACATGCAAGAATTTTTGCCGATGAAGATTTGGAATTTTCACGTAAACGCGCCGAAAAACATATCAGAGAAGAGCATGCTTTCGATTCACGAGGCGGACGCATTTCTAGAGGTGGAGCTCTTTTGGAACATTTGGAAAATGACATTAACGATGAGGTGCGCCGATTTTTTGCGTAAATCAGTCGATCTCATTTGATGATTTTTAAATTTGTAACAGATGTACAATAAAATAATGTTTATATAATTTAAAAATTCCGATGAAGTAGTAGTATACAATCAGACTAAATTAAATTTTCCAAGTATAATAAATATAGGTGACACAATAACGAACAAAAACTGAAAATAATACATCAAATTTAACAAATAAACTACAGTGATAGATGTCAAAATGTCAATCTAGAATTATTTCTTGCCTTATCAAACTGGAACATAGACAGTAAACCAAGACTATCGATACGTTAACACTAATGACGTATATGCAATATAAGTTGCATAATTACAGAATAAAAGGGAATAATTATATTTTATTTCTACATCTGTTATAAAAATAAAACCGTTTCTGAAAAGAAAATTTAATTAAAATATTCTAGTATGACTCAAATGCTTTGAATTTCGGAAAGTTTCTTGGAATTTCAATAGCTTTTTAAGACATATTTCCACTAGATCGTTTTATTTAACTTAAGTAGCATTAAATTACACTGATGAAAATAATGTTTTCAATAATTCAATTTATAAATTTTCAGAAGCGTTGGTTGTACTGTTTATCTGTTAGTATTATGTTTAAAAATAGTTTTTGATGGTCATAAACTTTGTTATTGCCCACACATATCAGTTGATTTTGTGCATGACGATTCTACACAATCAATTTGTTGTTCTGACCGTTTTTGTATTGTTTTTATAACATCATTTAAAAAATTACAAGCTATGGCGGGGGAACGTAATATATATAGGGTACATCGAAACTTTTATTTAAACAATTTTAAGCAAGATTTATAAAATCTTTCTGATTTTGACGTGGTTCAACTCTATCTCTTTTCTCTTTCATTATACCATGCGCAAGGGCATGTATTCAACTTTTTGCTGTTGTGCTGCTTTGATGGATCCGTCATTCCGTTCATCTTTACCCCAGGGTCAGAAATTAAAATACCAATCTCATTATGACCAGTCCTTTTAAAATACCACAGAAATTGATGAATGTCTTGGAATAACAATAACCTACCACTGTGGCGCCATTATTTGTCGTGCGGTTGGCAGTAGTGATTAGCGATTTTTTAATCACCATCTATTGTTAAATGATATCGTGATTCATATTTTGAATTCAGAAAGACATTCTAGTGGTGTGAAGCTATGCCTACTCAGAAATTCATGTGGAATTATACTTATGATTTTGGCGGTAGTAATCTAAAAAGCATGCCACATTTGTAATATGTGCCAGCAGAAGATCTTAAATCAATCATTTTTTCTTCAAATTTTGCACTGTACGAGAAAATGAGGTTAATACTTGAAAATATCCACCGACTTGTGAGGTTAAAAAGGGAATAATATATTTATACTATACAAAAAAGTTTCAGTTGTACACTCTATATTTACTGAATTACCTGTTATTTTTGATTTACTCCATTTTGTGCCTTGTTTTATCACATTTTCATTTACACAACGCATTGTCATCACGTCATCAACGATATTATAATAGAGGACATTAAATCGTTGTCAGAAAAAGATTTAAACAGTCTTTTTATTACCCCTGTATCATCAAAAAATTTGTTAACTTCTCAATAATAATAAACATTTCTATCAGAAAATTTCAATATTAATTCATATTTAAATTGAAAGAGAAATTAACGAATGGGCTTATTTGTGAATTTTAACCTAAATGTGCAAATGCAGCTTTAAAAAGTGTTCATATAATGTGGTTTAATATGCAGGTTAGTATCTGTTTGTTATACCTATATATACCTACCAGCACATTTTAAATAAAGCTACTATATATACAAGGGCAATAACTTCTAAGAATACTCAGTAATTAGTTTAATATATCTAATTAAATAGTAATGAAATGACAAATTCAAACAAGTTTTTAAGTGGCTCAATCCACCGTTCTGGAACTGATCACTCCTTTCAGAAGGTTGAGAATGAGCTGATTTTAGTTCGCCAGTCGGAACAAACTCTGTAATTAATTCTAACTTGTAGGTACTTTTTAACCGATGACAGTTGACGTTATCTTACCATATCCTTCTTTTTCCGTAGACTGCCTCATCCATAAGACGTCTCCGAGCTAACAAAAAAGTATCGATCATAGATGACGTAGATCTTGAAAGTACTTCAAACAACCTGAAATCCATGCGTTTGCTCGACAGATCCGAGAAAATCCTAGATTCCGTTGGTATAAATGAGAACTATCCGAGAAAGTTGGCAGAAAAAGAAGAAACCCAAAGACGTAGTGCTTTGAAAGTAAGATTTAATCCGGATGAAGATAATCTAACCAAATGGACTCCGTTGGAAAATAAAATTTCATCGATCAGAGCGAGAAGAGAAACAGTGACAAGCTCCATTGAAACAGATACCGGTGCAGCACGTAGAGCAAAATTAACGAAAGATAGACTTAATGATTTGGAAGACGAAATGTCTGCTATACAGGAGAAGCAGGTTGCTAGAGAAGCCAGAGTTGCTAGATTAAGGAAATTGGTCGCTGAAACCGAACAAGATTCTTCGGAATTTGAACTATCTCAAGCTAGAGCTGAAAGAGCAGAAGCTCGAAAAGAACGAGTTGCTATCGAATATTGAATATAAGATTATTTAGAATAGAACCTGTCTTTATTTTTTCGTTTTTCAAAATTTCCGACTCATTATTTTTCATATTTTACTATTATATAACTTTTTAGAATACAAATCTATTGTCATGATTCACCCTGTACATAATTTTGACATTCTAAAACTGGAAATGTATAACTTTGTTGCAGGATAATCGAGCGGTTTACATCAGGCGATATGTCCTGAAGTAGTAAATATGTAGCTGGCAGTGGCAATGCAGCAGTCATTGCGTTTCCAGCTTTAGTAAGCTGGTTGTATAAACGTTGTCTTAACCAAAAATTGTTTGAGAAGCGTTTATGCAACTTGTTATACATATCTGCATTTTTTAATGAGGTCCACTCAAATGATAAATTAATAGAATAGGTGAAATTAGAGAAGTGAAAACAATATTCAGCTGTTTCTCTTTGCAGATATAGCAGCAGCCAGTAAAACTGGAATATTTTGAGAGAATTTCATTTGACTCTTCCTCGTATTTTAGGGATATTATAAAATAACACACCAACCAACAAAAAGTACCTTACAGTAACCGCAAACGCAATATGTTTAATAAGACATCTGTCATACTTCACTTTGTCGTCTGTAAACCAAATGGGCCGTTCAAAGTATTACGTATAAGCATATTTCTCGGGGGTGGGGGTCTTTGCTTTGCTTATTTTTGACGACATTGTGATATGTGGGGGTCTAGATGGTAATTACGTAAGCTGAGGCTATTTACTTTTGTTAAACATAAGGCAACCCACACATTGTCCCACAAATGATGAACACGTTTAAAACCATGTAAGTAGTTTCCGTCAATTTATTTGACGTGTTGTAAGCATATACCATACCATACCAAACATTTCAAAGAAGTTTGTCTTGTTTGTAATATTACTTATATTTATAATATTAGTACCTTATTTTAAGTTGAATACACTTAGCGACGCCCCAGACGTTTTAAAATTCACCCCCCTAATAACTACACTTTCGGGATGCCATTGGGAACTCCAAAAGGGTAATAAAGTTGTCTGTCAACCCCCAAAGCCCTTATGATACATACGGCTCCAGGTCTATTTTTATTTTATAAAAAATAAGCACCTATCTCACGAATTATTTACAGTAATGGTTTCAGATAAGTTCTTTTTAGAGATCTTGGAGTGTGTCTGAAATAATCTAAAACATAGTTTCTAATTTTTATCTCCCTCTGACACACAGACTAGTACAAATCGCCTTTGTTATGACAAAGTATTGTTTGTCGGTGATAAGTTGGCGCCGTTGGCGGATTAGAGATAATAGACTATGAGTTCACTCAATTAACCCTATGAGCCCATGGGGACCAAAGTGTCGCGATTTGAAACAGTAGCAAACCCATTCAGAAAGATAGTTCATCATGCCACAATCGGTTCCAGCACTATGGCTTACATTTTCTTGTGCAGAAAAGCGCAGTGGAAAACTGAACATTTTATTTTTCACCCCCTGAAACCGTGATATGAAACTACGCCGTTTGTTACATTTGATAGTGGAATCATAGGAGATCGGTCCAGACTCTATGGCGTTCAAAAATAATCGTTCGGAAAATCTAGGAAAATTTTTGAAAACATATTTTTTACCCTCTGAAACCGTGATATGAAACTGTACGCCGTTTGTTACATTTGATAGTAGAACCATAGGGGATCGGTCCAGACTTTATGGCGTTCAAAAATAATCGTTCGGAAAATCTAGGAAATTTTTTAAAAACTTTCATTTTTCACCCTCTGAAACCGTGATATGAAACTGTACGCCGTTTGTTACATTTGATAGTAGAGCCATAGGAGATCGGTCCAGACTCTATGGCGTTCAAAAATAATCGTTCGGAAAATCTAGGAAATTTTTTAAAAACTCATTTTCTACCCCCTGAAAAGGTGATTTCAAACTGTACGTCATTAGTTTCTGTAGATTATACAACATATAAATAAAGATTTGACCGAAGTGCCGTACAAAAAAAGTTGTTTGAAAAGCCGTGGGAAATTGTTTCTTTTTCGAGATTTTCCTACTCAAAAAAGGTCATCTGAAACTGTACTGCATCTAGTGCAATAGGTTCCTTTTAGAATAAAATAATGTAGTACAAAAATAATAGTGTGCATAGTCAAAAAACAAAATTTGCTAATAGTGTATGTAAGTACTACCTACAACTGTTAGTTTTAGCATGCATAAATATTATTATTTTCACGCGGGAAATCTCATGTAAAAATGAATGGCATTTGTTACAATCAATTTTTTATTTATAAGGAAATTATTAAATCATGTCGTGCAAAAATATTTGTGCGGAAGGTCGGCTTGATTTAAAAATCGATTACCTACTTTCCGAAGCGAAGCGAACCGAAGAACAAAGTTATTATAGTCTTTTATATTTATATTTTATAATTTAAATTATATATATTTCTGATAGTAATAATATAATCTGTTATTTTTGTTCTTTATTTATTTGATTTTTTGTTCGCAATATTGATGTAAAATTTCAATTTCAACAAAAGTAATTTAAAGAAATTTTAATAAAAAAGGTTATTCTTCATCTGAGGTATCGCTTTCCAAATCCGAAGTATTGTTAAAATCTATACATTCCGGATCTATATTTTCATCGTCATCTGCGAAAATATACAAATATTTATCTTATTACTGTTATCAACGTATATAATGGGCAATATGGATATTTTTCCTTGATCATGAATATCAGATGGGGTATCACATGGGTCATCTCATCACACTTCTTATCATCCAATGGCTCATCAGCTTCAATTAGGTCCATTACCGTTCTGTTCAATTTTCCACCCATAATTGACGGGACTTAACTGTGTTGGGTTTTTTTACGTTGGAATTGCACCAAATTTGTGAAATGTAGATCGATCTACGATACTGTTGGTCCAACTCCTTGCGTGAAGGAGGAAAACTACATGCTGACAATTTTGCAGTGCTTTTTTTGAAGCTTTCTTTTTCACTTTTAGGTTTATACTTTTGATCAAAGATTATATGTTGTATAATCTACAGAAACCAATGACGTACAGTTTGAAATCACCTTTTTAGAGGGTAGAAAATAAGAGTTTTTAAAAATGCTCCTAGATTTTCCGAAAGATTATTTTCAACGTCAGAGAGTCTGGACCGATCTCCTATGATTCTACTATCAAATGTAACAAAAGGCGTACAGATTCATAACACGGTTTCGGGGGGTGAAAAATAAAAGTTTTCAAAAATTTTCCTAGATTTTCCGAACGATTATTTTTGAACGCCATAGAGTCTGGACCGATCTCCTATGGTTCTACTATCAAATTTAACAAACGGCGTACAGTTTCATATCACGGTTTCGGGGGGTAAAAAATGAAAGTTTTTAAAAATTTCCCTAGATTTTCCGAACGATTATTTTTGAACGCCATAGAGTCTGGACCGATCTCCTATGGTTCTACTATCAAATGTAACAAACAGCGTACAGTTTCATATCACGGTTTCGGGGGGTGAAAAATGAAAGTTTTTAAAAATTTTCCTAGATTTTCCGAACGATTATTTTTGAACGCCATAGAGTCTGGACCGATCTCCTATGGTTCTACTGTCAAATGTAACAAACGTCGTACAGTTTCATATCACGGTTTCAGGGGGTAAAAAATAAGAGTTTTTAAAAAAATTTCCTAGATTTTCCGAACGATTATTTTTGAACGCCATAGAGTCTGGACCGATCTCCTATGGTTCTACTATCAAATGTAACAAACGGCGTACAGTTTCATAACACGGTTTCGGGGGGTGAAAAATGAAAGTTTTTAAAAATTTCCCTAGATTTTCCGAACGATTATTTTTGAACGCCATAGAGTCTGGACCGATCTCCTATGGTTCTACTATCAAATGTAACAAACGGCGTACAGTTTCATAACACGGTTTCGGGGGGTGAAAAATGAAAGTTTTTAAAAATTTTCCTAGATATTCCGAACGATTATTTTTGAACGCCATAGAGTCTGGACCGATCTCCTATGGTTCTACTGTCAAATGTAACAAACGGCGTACAGTTTCATATCACGGTTTCAGGGGGTAGAAAATGAGAGTTTTTAAAAAATTTCCTAGATATTCCGAACGATTATTTTTGAACGCCATAGAGTCTGGACCGATCTCCTATGATTCTACTATCAAATTTAACAAACGGCGTACAGTTTCATATCACGGTTTCGGGGGGTAAAAAATGAAAGTTTTTAAAAATTTCCCTAGATTTTCCGAACGATTATTTTTGAACGCCATAGAGTCCGGACCGATCTCCTATGGTTCTACTGTCAAATGTAACAAACGGCGTACAGTTTCATATCACGGTTTCGGGGGGTGAAAAATGAAAGTTTTTAAAAATTTTCCTAGATTTTCCGAACGATTATTTTTGAACGCCATAGAGTCTGGACCATTCTCCTATGGTTCTACTATCAAATGTAACAAACGGCGTACAGTTTCATATCACGGTTCCAGGGTTTCATGAAATGTTCAGTTTTCCACTGCGCTTTTCTGCACAAGAGAAAATGTACGACATAGTGCTGGAACCGATGGTGGTATGATATACTATCGTTCTAAATGGGTTTGCTGCTGTTTCAAATCGCGACACTTTTTTCCCCATGGGCTCATAGTCTATAACCAATAATGATATATTATACGCAAGTTAGAAATGGAGTTAATTTCAAGAATTATTATGACGAGGCCAATTTATTTAGTTTGTGAGATAAGGTACGATAATATGCAATTTTTGTCCCAAGTTATTTTTTTTAAATTTCATATAGAACCAATGACTATATTATATTATTAAGATTTCTTTTGGACTGTTTACATTTTTGTACCTTTGTCTTCTTTGTTATTTTATGTTTCAAGAATCCTGGCGGCATTTTATTATATTTGCTTATTGTACATAGTGTATCATACACCCGATAATATATTAAATACAATAAACAGTTTGTCGTTTTATTTGTTCACGTCCCGAATGAAAAAAAAATGAATGTTATCAAAACAATTTCTATATTAAAACAAATTTTAGACAAAAAATATAATGATTCCATCAAACTCCTAAACAATACAAAAACCATTAAAAAATCACAAATAGAAAATCGAAAAACTTACATTTATAAATCCAAATCCTTTTGTATTCACAGCACAACATTGAAACAATATAAAATTCTATCTTGTAAAATACAATAAAAGGTTATACACTTTATATAAAATTTAACGGAGATTGCGCAGAGGAAAAAGCGAATCCAAAACTGTACTACAGTTACATAAAAAGCAACTGCGGAAATGTTTCCTTTCTTCCACGTACACGTAAATGCATTTCTGCTTTGTCTGTATTTTTTTATCAGTGTAACTACAGGTCTTCCGACGGAGCTCTTGCCACAAAAGTAAGCTTTCAATTGATCACAATCGTAGTGCAGCATATCTTTTTTTGGAAAATAAATTTCGATTGTACTAGACTGCGTTTCACGTGAGAAGAATTAACGTGAAGTTGCAGTCGTATGCGCGAAATTGTTGTCAAAACCAACGCCATATCATAAAATTGACACAATAATAAAATGGCTGTCGTTTGTAACGCCAATTAGGCAATCCAGGGCAAACAGATTCGATTTAATACATTGTAGACCGTGGATTTTGGTATACATAAGTGTTTATTTTGGAGAAAGGTGCCTTTATTTTGCTTTGGTGTCTCTATACTAATAATATACAATAAAAAGTTCAGTTTTATAAAACTTTTAAGCTGGGTATACCAATTTAAGACCAACTTTTGGTTGTGTACCTACAGTGTGTCCCAAAAAGTTGTATACAAATGGAGAAAAAGTTTATCTTACATTTCACAAAAAAAAAATATTCTTGATAAAAAGCTCTGCATGACTTGTAGATCCATAATCAAGTACAAAATTTTTAAAATATTGGCTGGAATACAGGGAAAATCAAAATTATGATTTGGAGTGAGAGTAAAATACGTTCAAACTGTAGTGGAGCGCAAAATGTTCATTGAAATTGTTATTAAGTAGCAAAAAATTATGATAAAAATTAACTCTTGAATTTATTTATTACATATCTGACAGTTGTGAAATGTATTGTTTTATCAGGGTGTCTATTATTAAAGATTTCTGCTGCTTCCTCACATGTTTTATAATTTTCTCCAACAATGAGAACAATTTCAATTTTATCTTTAATTCTCAATTTTACTGGAATTTCTAATTATTGCAAACACACACATTTATGTAACATTTGACATTTGTTGACAGTTATTAGATATTCCAAAGCACTCTATCCAGAACGTAATAAGGATGAGTAAAACAAAAACAGGCGCTTATTATGGACGGGCTCTTACGATGTTTCGTACTGCGCATTAATCTAACAATTGCTGACGTGTTTATTACAATAATCTTGTAACTTTTATCTGGAAAAATCACTAATCTACAAGTGTGCATAAGTTTTTGATACTTGATAACAATTTCAATGAATATTTTGCTCTCCACTACAGTTTGAACGTATTTCACTATCACTCCAAATCATAATTTTGATTTTTCCTGTATTCCAGCCAATGTTTTAAAAAATTTGTACTTGATTATGGATCTACAAGTCATGCAGAGCTTTTTATCAAGAATATTTTTTTTGTGAAATGTAAGATAAACTTTTTCTCCATTTGTATAAAACTTTTTGGGACACACTGTATATAAGAACATTATTTTTTTGACTAAAACATATACAATATTATAATGAAAGTGAAACTTTTATGAAATTGCTGGCATTAAAATTTCACTTGTTTGAATTGGAAGATATCACCTGCAGTATTTAACTTTTATGCTTACGGATTTCAGGAGTGAAACACCTACTTCAAAATGCCAACAACTTGTATTGTAGTCGGTTGTGGGAGCCGTTCAAACCCAGAGCAAGTAAGCTGTTTTAAAGAACACATTTTTGGTGCACAAGAATGAATTAAGTAAGAAGCGTAGAGAAATGTGGTTAGCAGCAATCAATA
The DNA here is from genome assembly GCA_910591685.1 of Galerucella tenella. Classification (NCBI taxonomy): domain Eukaryota; kingdom Metazoa; phylum Arthropoda; class Insecta; order Coleoptera; family Chrysomelidae; genus Galerucella; species Galerucella tenella. Next base: position 14,373 of record CAJUYH010000861.1, on the reverse strand, counting down.
GAGATGATTTAACAGAATCAAAAATCAAATATCAAATATACTAATAAATTCGACTAAAAAGTGTTGAGCACCGTTCATGACTGAATAGAGAATACAAAACTAACCTATCTGTCTAAATTGTTTGCCCTGTTTGCCATATTAGGTGATCTGGATTGCCTAATGGCATGAAAGGTTCGTACGAAGCGACATTAGGTTTGTTCGTAGTAGAACAGTCGGAAACCGTCAGAGGTATGCGCATTCAAAAAAAAGTGTTCGTAGAAACAATTTGACAGTTGGTGATTTAAAAATCCTTTGTTCGAAGAAAGAAATTCGCGGTTTCGGATCAGTTACCAACTATCAGAATAATTTGCTGACCGGGATCAAATTTTCAGTTTGAACATGAGAACATGCGTATTGTGATGCTGTAGAAAGTGACAAATTTTTACTATTCTTTTATTAGTAAAAAAACATGGAAATAGCTAACCAGTCAGTTCCTTCTAAATAAAAAGTGAGTAAAATAATGTGTATGTTGTAATACCGGACATTTGAAAAAAAATCGCTGGCTTCTTATTAGGATGGCCAAAGAATGACACACACATTACAAAATTATTCACTAATTCTTTATTTTTTCAGCTTTTCTTCGAGTGATGATAAACTTTTAGCTAAATTTTATCAAAAATATCACTGTCAAATTGTCAAAATTTTCCACCCGTTCGTACAACAAAAATTGCCAATCGATTTACAACGAATCCCAAACAGAATATCAGTTTGACAAATTTCTAATCGATTGGAAATTCCTTCTACGAACAAACCTATAGATAAACAAGACCGATTTTGGCTCCTGCGCAAGACATTTGGCAAACTTCACGTGGCTTTTTCTTATGTGAAACGGAGTCTACAAATTGTCAAACTTAGAAAGAGACGCATGCTTGTAAATAAGGACATTCTCTTCTAGTGCGCTATGGACAGCGGCTGAATTCAGAGTTCAGTCAGTCAGTAATTATTATTAATAATGACTTTATTTCAAAGTGAAACGCAAATAATTAACAAGTCAAACTTGGGAAGGGTTCCTTATGAAATTTTCACGTTTCTTCCTATGTTTGATAAACTGTACGGTATACAAACAGTTAGAGGATGATTCACGGTACATTTGTCCAAGCTATTCGAAAATTTACATAGCCTTTAACATCTGCGCATGACCAGCATGGTAATGATTAAGCACTATTTCAATTACCGCCTGTCTCCGTAAATTACGCTTGACGGTAACGTTATTTAGGGACATTGTTTTAAAAATCAACTCGCGCATAGGTTAAATGTCAAAATAACACAATGCGCTAATACGGCCAGACGCTATTTAGGTTACCGATGCCCGGCTTTGACCCGTCACAATATACCGTGAATGATCGTCATATAAAATTTCAAATATAAAAGCATTTGTTTAGGCTTGTCTTGTATTTTAAGATAATTAAATAAAAAGTAAACATTATTCCTCAAATTATGACTGCTATCACTTTTAAAATGTCTAAATATATTATTGTATTAAGAAAAATTTACTTATTACGTTCGAATGTATCAAGCAGAATTTAAAACTACCGGTTAGACCAGTTACAATCACATTTTAATAAATTAGTTATCATGTCCAATATAAAGTTTTCAGGTGAGATTCAGTAAAAGTTATCACTTATATTTTGAGGCACCCAGGATTTTAATTAAATGTGTAATTTGGATCTAGGTTGATTAAAATTGCCTAATCGCCTGCAATTATCAACTGAATGCAGAAAACCTTCACCAAAAATTGTCAACCGAAGGATTAATTTCCTAACCTTATTTTGGCCATTTCTAACAAGCGCCTTTAAATGGAGACCGAGTTATTTAACCCCCCCCCCTATTGAAATGACATATGTCGTGTGTCCTAACCGGGGAAGGGAAAATGGTCTGTGGGGAAAATTATTGAGATTTATCACTTCCCGGCCAACTGACAGATCAAAGTGTAGCTATGTATAAAAATATCAGAAAATAAGAAAAAGAAAACTAAAACAAAAAACCCAGATCCTACCGGGTTTCGAACCTAGGACCTCTGGGTTGTGAGCTCAGTATGCTATCTACTGGGCCAATCTCCTCACATTCAAACATATCGAACAGAAGGTTAAAGGCTGCATTCACGCATGCGCACCTCATCATGCGGGGGTCCTCCTCTCATACGACATCTGTCATTTTAATAGTGGGGGGTTAAATAACTCGATCTCCATTTAAACGGACCTTCTCTAACCTCTTCCATTTACACCACTTGCGTCTATCGCCTGTTCTGAAAACATAGTTTAGAAATTACCCGCATGCGCACAGCTACAACTCGCCAAGTCTGGGGATCAAACCGTTATTTAGGTTATTTAATCGTAATGTTAATGTTTCTATTCAATTCTGGATTCAGACAAGTTTAAACTGTATTAAACACCTACTAAATTAACTTTTTACCCAACATTTCAGCGGTGCGCATGCGGGAAATATCAAAGCTGTACTTTTAGGACTACACGCAAGTCATCCGTCAAGAGCAATTACATCATATGTCAAAAAAAAATTAAATTAGTCATAATGAGAAAATCAGTCAATACACACGTTTGTATTGTAATAAATGCAATAAATTTTGTTTTACAAATCATAAAAGATAGTACAGTACAAAAACAGGAATGTATTGTATATATTGGCTTCGTAACATACTATAACAGGCAAACATGGATTGAATGTTAAAAGAAAATACGTGGGGGTAGAGCTTAACCTATAAATAATTGAGCGACAATTTTATTTTGTGCTATAGATATTTGTAATATCAAATGACATTATTGACTATAGCAACGTTCGGTATTTGCATCGCAGAGACGACTGATTTTTATTAGTCACGTGGTCATCTCTAGCTCATTTTTCCTGACATTTATTATTCAAACACACAGTTGTGAACATTCAAATTTTTCATTATAAATTAAGAGGAAATGTATTTTTAAACAGTCTCTGATACAGTGAGGCACAGTTTTTTGTGTACAATTTCGGCCAAAAAGTGATGGTTGAAATGTTGAAATAAAATCTTTTTAACGATTTTTCTCTGGAAATTTTGAGTACTATCGATTTTTTTCAAAATCAGTCAAAATTCGCGGCACCGTATATACTCCACCGCACCCAATATTCCACCGACTTCCCAATTTTACACAATAATAAAAAGCTAATACTGTTTATACCAAATATCTTCTATCCATGTTAGCTACTGTTATATTTTGTATGTAACTGTTATAGTAACAATACTAACTATGTGATTTTGGATGACTTATTATAAAAATATTCCGAAAAGGCCACTAGAGCTGGCAGAATAGATCAAATACCGAATTTTAAGTACAATAATTAAGCATACTTCAAGAGACTTTGGCAGAGAAATTGAAATACTGTAAAATTAATTTAAAAATAAAACATTCCAAGATTTAAAACACCTCAGGAAGACAATTTAATGTAATTATTAAAAAAATATGGAATTATAGGAGATAAATTTACACATAAAATTACAATCAAATAACGAGATCAAGAAAATCTATTAAGTTTCAAAAAAAACAATTCTAAATTGACTAATACCACATATTTAGTACCATTACTAAACTTCATTATATGTGCCACAAAATATTTCATTCAATACCGTGGGCAAATATCATGACCAAGCCTGGTTCGACCATCATATCCTCACCCATATGTCCATTATCGCAGGATAGCACCAGCACTGCCTGTTTACCTGGTACTCTTTTACATACATAGTTTTCGTATTGGCGCCGATTGTTCTGTCTAGTTTCTAACGAACAAAGCCCTGGGGGCCATCTACGTTCGTGGCAGTTTTCCATTAAGTCATCGAGAATATGTGGTGGACATCCCATTTCCGTTAATGTCCTTTTTATCATTCTCTAAATTAAGGATAATTATAGATTTTTATTAACATTTTTTATGAGTTTGTTTACCTGTAAAATTTCATCTGGTGTTGATATCATTCCTCCCCATCTAGTAACTCTCGCCCTTTGTAAGGAGTTACTCCAACGCAGTACTTCATCTCTCTCCATGGCATCGGCTATTGCCCTCATAGAGGGATTCGATATCCTCATTGCTCTCATGAAATCCTGATTAACATTTTAAGTAAAATTCATATCACCAAATAACTATTTTATAGTGACTTACCTTAAGCAATTGCATCTCTCTCCTCTGTTCTGCCAACAGGAATCTCTGTTCAGTCATTTCCTGTTGAAATTCACTCAATTTTTGTTGTTGAGTGTGTATCAATGCTCTCAATTCCTTGACACAGTTGTGATCCTTTAATTCATCTTTAGGAATGATGAGCCCACACCCTTGTTCACAAGGAAGTGGCCTTTTTGGGTTATGTTCACATTCTTCCAAATGTGTTGCTAGAGCATCCAGTTTTAGCACACGGGTACACCCATATTGGGCATTATCACAAGTTATACATAGTCTGAAAATTGGTATGTAAATAATGTACATGTAAACAGTGATGTATTATGTTTGTATTTATTATTTATATCTGCTATATTCACCTTGAAAGTAAATTTCTTATTATTCTTGGTACTTGCCGCAATTGTGGAGAAGTTACAATCTGCCTGTCAACTGGGCAAGTTGGTTGTCTGGAAATCCATTCTGTTATACAAGCTTTGCAAAAAGCATGTTCGCAGACAAGTGCCTGAAATATTTTAAATTTAATTAATAACCATAAAGTCTATTAATTCACAAAATTCACCTCCAAATTAAAAAATAAATATATTAGATTTTTAAAATTAAATTATGCAACAATGACGACAGAGAGTAGTGAATTGTTGCATAATTTTAAATTTAAAAAAACTGGTACCAATTTGTACCTCGATACTTGAAATTGCTATGTAAATAAGAGCAAGACCTTCAGTATTTGACATACCATACCACATAACTTCAATGCATTCAAAAAATTACAATTGTATTTATTGAAAAACAAATAGATTAGTTGGTAACTTATTAAAAATGTTTAAAAACCTGAATGGGATCCTCCAAAACTCCTGAACATATAGGACACACCAATTCTTCATCTACTTCTCCTTGAAATCTATTGAGTTCAAATCCCATGTTAACAGCATAAGATCATAGCAAATTTTTTAAAGATTTCATGAGGTACTTTTTTAATAATTTTTTTTGGGAAGCAAGTTTTGGAGCTTTCACCTGCCAGCCTCCCACTTCCTGAATCATGTCATATATATCATATCAAACAATCAAACTCCAAGAACTGTCACTGTCAAAAATGTTTACTAACAAAGCCAATGCACACAGTAATAGTAATGATCATTATTCTATGGTAATGATAATGATATATGTTAGATATGTTCATTGCAAACTGACGATGTTTTAATAAAGAGGTTTTATAACATAAAAGTCGTCAAAAATTTTTTATCGCTCATTCAGATGAATTATAATATAAAAATTTGGAAAAGAGCTTACTATTTTCAGGTAAGAAATCAAATCAAACCATCAATGTTTTTTATTATCTACTACAGAATTTACTCGAATGCAGTGGAAGGCTTAAACTTTCGAGTAGAAACTAATTTTCGCCGAATCGATTTCTACCTATATGTCAAATTAGATTTATTAAATTATGTTCATTTCATTTTTATAAAATCGTCTATCCTTTTTTTATTTGAAGTAGCGTTGCTTGACCGTCTCTTTTTAAAAAGCTTGGCACAAGCTGCCAAGCCAAATTTCAAACGTAATTTAAATGTCACCTGCCATTGGATTTTTAATTGTAGATCGAAAAGTTTTACAGTAATAAATTATAAAACAAATATTTGTGTGATTAGTTTTAAATGTTCACGTTTAGTATATTTCACGTCAGTATTGTTTTCACAAAAGATGTATAAAAGTCTTTTTGTTTCGCGCAGTTATCAACAGCAAAGGTTTGTTTTTAAACTGTGTGTGGAAATTAGATAGGAGGTACCCCATGTCAGTTCACTGTTAATATTTGTATTTGGTAAGTAATCAATTTATTAGATACACTAGTTTATGTGGGAGTTTAGTGTTTTGTAATTAAATTATCAATTTATTGCTTTTGTTTAACGATTATTAAAAAAATGTAATGGAAACACTGGACTGAACGTAATATTTTTATTGTACCTAACAGTTTCATTATTTTGAATAAAAAATTCAATTGGCTTTTGGAATATGAATTATTATTAGTTCTATAATTTATGTAAATATGTTGCACAAATTAATGTGGAATTAAAGTCATTAAAAACAAATATTAATTTAATAATACTTTGATAAGCAAATTATTGCTTAATTTGTCTATAAGCAGCCGTTATAATAGCGCCAAAAACTGCATTAACCAAGTTTTTATTCACATAAAAAATGCATCAGATTTATTTCTATTATATAAATAGTCTTTTGATTAATAAGTTTATTTTGTTTGGGCAAGTGTGAGGTAGAGAAACTGTTATATAAAATAAAAAATGTTTCATTTCCGCCTGCTAAATATAGAAGATAAATTAGGCTAGTCTCTAGATATTAGTCACAATATTATCAATTCGGTCTATTTATGAAATTATAGTGTTCAGATGGGGTCTGTTGATTAATTTTCTCATTGAATTTAGCTCAAAATATATATATTAAATACCATCAAAAACATTAATTTATCTAGTATCTAGTATGGAAGCTTCTATGCAACAACTTATCACAAACTGTTACTTATATTTTATATTGAAGTTACAAACATTAAACATCTTTCTCTCTTTTATAAATGGAATAATGACACATGACAATTAAACTACATACCTACATGTCTTTCTTCCTCTATCTTGGCTCAACTTTGTGAGGACACTGCCATGGCCCCAAATTGTTGGTTTCAATAATTTTGATGCTTTTTTTCAAAAGTTCATCACTTTTTAAATTGAATTTTTACACCCTGAAGAAACTATTCCTAAAAACAACTTAATGGTTTTAATGAAACACGTTATCTATCTATTATTAAACAGGAAACAGTTTCTGATAAATGACCACCATCTTATTACAAGATCTCAAGGTTGTCAAGATAAAACACAAGCCTGTATGCTTAGTAATTGTTAAAAAACTATAAAACTCAGTCTTGGCATAGTTTTCTTCAGTGATCAAGAAACATGTTCTGTTGTGGTTTTCATCAATCACCATTATGTATTCTTTTCAGGTCTCTGAATATGAACAGGTATCTTCGCCCAAGTAGCAAAGTAGGCAGTCAAGAATTCAGCTCAAACTATCTATCTAAGCAGTATGATGGTAAAATAGCTGGATTGTATGATTTGGAAGAAACACTAGGTAGAGGCCACTTTGCTGTTGTTAAACTTGCCAGGCATGTTTTTACTGGCGAAAAAGTTGCTGTTAAGGTTATTGATAAGAGTAAATTGGATGACATTTCAAAAGCACATCTTTTTCAAGAAGTAAGAATAATTTTCACTCTATTCCCTCGGTTTTTATATAGTTATTGATGTCTTTCAGGTTCGCTGTATGAAACTAGTTCAGCATCCAAATGTAGTTCGATTGTACGAAGTTATAGATACTGCAACAAAACTTTATTTAGTATTGGAATTAGGTGATGGAGGTGATCTCTATGAATATATCATGCGACATGAAACTGGACTTCCTGAAAAAGTTGCCAAAGAGTATTTTAGTCAAATTGTGAGGTAAGTTTATCAAAAAATTAAATTATAAAACTTGACTTTATAAGGAATGAAATTTTTTTTAGGGCGATATCTTACTGTCATCAACTTCACGTTGTACATAGGGACCTGAAACCAGAAAACGTGGTATTTTTCAAGAAACAGGGCATTGTCAAATTGACAGATTTTGGTTTTAGCAATAAGTTTTATCCTGGACAAAAATTGGAAACTTCTTGTGGTAGCTTAGCATATTCCGCTCCCGAGATACTGTTAGGAGATTCATATGACGCACCAGCTGTTGGTAAGTTGCAATTACTATCAGGAGAATATTGAAATATCTCCACAATATTTTTTTTTAGATATTTGGTCGTTAGGTGTTATTCTTTATATGTTAGTGTGTGGCCACCCTCCATTCCAAGAAGCTAATGACTCTGAAACCCTCACAATGATTATGGACTGCAAATATGACATTTCCCATCATGTTTCACAAAATTGTCGAAAGTAAGTTTACCATACAAACAATATATCTTCTTTATGTTAGTTAATTTTCCTTTTTTTTCAGCTTAATTTCTAGAATGTTGTTAAGGAATCCAGAAAAACGAGCTACGCTAGCTGAAATCTCTAAACACCCTTGGCTCAGTAGTACTAATACATTACATGTTGATTCAGTACCTTTAGTTTCTAGAGAACAATTAACTGAAGATGATCATACTGTTATTGTTCAAAAAATAGTTAATGGAAACGTTGCCACAAAAGAAGAAATACAAGAGTAAGTAGCACATTTTTTTTTAAATTGGCAATGCTCTGATAAAATTTGGTAACTTTTATAGATCTCTGGATAAAAATGAATACAATCATATAACAGCAACATACTATCTTCTTGCCGAACGGAAATTGAGGTACAAACGACAAGAACAAGCAGCTAAAAATAAGAGACCGGAAGAATTAGCCGTGTCGAAAAATACTCAGGACGTTGAAAAAGTCACTTCTAGCAGTGTCAAGCCAACATTGTTGAACGTTCCTCGAACTCCTGGAGATTTGCCACAGGTTAGTCTACATCTCTACATTAAAAAAAAAACTTTATTCCTTACACCTGATTAATTTTATTTATTCCTTTATTTACCCATTTGATCAAGCATTTCTTGGAGTTTAATTTAATAGTTATTTAACTTAACCAACAAGCGTATTAATGAGGGCCATTAACAATCGAGATAATTTAACGCACAAGCAGAACGATTGCGTTAATGTTCGAGATTGTTAATTGCCCTTTTAATACTCCTGTTAGTTACAAAGCTTTTCCGTCGACTGTATAAGTTCTATTAGTTTTTCTCAATATTTAAAAGATAAAAATTTATTTGTCATTCTCAAAAATCAATAATGACACTGAAATGTATGTTTGGTTGCATGCACCACAGGTAAATCTCAATATAAATATAATGTATAAGATGTGCGTTGGGTTGCCTACAGAGAAATCGTTGATTAATGTAAATCATGCATTAATAGGTGTAATTTATGTATGATTTTGCCTAATTTTGAGAACGTCAATAGCATATTTTAATACACGGTCGACGGCGACGACCATTTACCATGGGCATACGAAATAGTAGTTTTTCTCCGATCGTGGGAAAAGTGACACTGTTTCAATGCACAAAGCTCAACATTCCAGAATAGTGGGCAGTTGCTAAGCAATTAGAAAATAACAGTGCGGTAATATTCTTACCGCACTGCGCACTGCGGTAATGTTACAAATATGGATTATTAAAATAAAATGAAACAAAGTATGGTTTTAATTTTTATATTGATAAAGTTGTTATAAAAGAAATAGAAGAAACATCTAATTTATAACGATATTCTTGAACACAAATTAATTGTTGTTAATATTTACATTTATTGTACAGTTTGTACAATTTGTAATTTGTACTGAAGGGCAACGAGAATTTATACAATTGAAGCTGCATGGCTAATTGTTTGGTTTATTTCGTTTCGATCATTTTCATTTGAAGTCGAGGCAGGGGTGTTGAAAATTCTATCAGCCACTTCTAATTTATTATTAAGTGATTCGTCAATATATTCGATCGGAGAACAATTATTTTACTTTTTTCATAACAAAGTAATTTCCATGGTTACCACTTCTATATTTCAATATGAACATAGAGAAACCTATCTAAACTTACTTGAACAATATCGCTCTCTTCATAACGTGTTTACGTACAACGTTTTATCTAATTCCGCGCTTTCATAATATTCAATAAAATCTTCAATTACAATGATTATTTTTTTCACTTGTCAATATCTGACATTTTGGTGGTTTTAACCAATAGCAATACATTATTCTAGCCAATCATTCGGTATTATACTGATAATTCTGCTTCCTCATCGATAATACCTTGTTTACATTGAAACGTCAAAATTTTACTTTGAATTTGTCATTATTGACAACTAAAAGTGCTTCGAAGTTTATTGAAAAATGAACACAAACCGATTCAATGCCATCACCTAAGAGAATATTGAACATTCAGGTAATACAAAATTTTTAATTGTTGAAAAAAAATCTTCGCAAATACAACTCGCTTTTCAAATTTTATCGCATAATTTTTTATTTTCATCACTCAAACTTGTTTATTTGAGGCAAAAACATTCAAACAAACCGAATTTAAATAAAATCCCTCGTCCTAGCGGACTCGTGATTTTATCAATCGGTTTGTTTCCATATTTTTGCCAAATAAACAAGTTTTTGTGGAAAAGAAAAAAATATCGATAAAATTTGGAGCACTCGTTACCTTTGATAATTTTTCACTTTGGTGTTTGTTTTTTAATAAAAATTAATTAAACGTCAAACTGACAACTGGATTAAAAATGTCGCAAAGATTTGGTACTGCATCTAACGATTCAATTAATTTACCAATTTTACTTTTCACAACTGTAGTTTTAAATAAAAATGAATAATATTTGATTAAAACTAATAAAGTTTTTATTAAAAATTATTGAACGTCTGATTGACAATCAATTTTCTGATATCTACAAAGTAAAAAATTATCTTATCGAATACTCCTCGGGTCTTGATAAATACTCAAAATTTTGTCGTAGAGAATCCTTCAAGCGTGTTGCTCAAAGATAATAGCCCTCGGCCTGCGGCCTTGGGCTATTATCAAGCAACACGCTTTCAGCATTCTCTATGACAAAATTATCTCGGTATTATCAAGACCCTAGGGGTATTACTACTGATAATATTAAAGTGGATTCAAATGGTGTTAGAAGTATTCACCCAGAAAATTAACTTACTTTAAGTAACTGTGTCCTTGATAATGTTATTTTTTCTCTTATTTTTTGGGAATCAAACCACAATAAAAAATAATAAATAATGCCACAAGGAACTTACAGAAGATACTTGATAATGTTGTTTCCAATGTTCATAAATCTCAAAATACTATTGAATTAAAATAATGGGGTAGTTGTCAGTTTGAATAATGAAATAATTGTCAGTTTTGACAGTATATAATTGATAAATTATTCTTTGAAACTGGTATCTCTATGTTGAAACTGAAACAGTTACGTAAAGTTTTTACATAACTACTTTTCATAACTGATATATGAAGGTTATGAAAAATGTGACGTTACCTAACGTCAAGGAGTGACTTAAAGTGTCACATTTGATAGCGGAATTAGATAAAAAATTATTGTGAAATATGTTTTTTTAAATTGAAAATCACAGCAGAATTCTAATAAATTTCTTAATTTTTCAGTCATTTGGTAAACTAAAATCATACAAATTTATATTTTAAATATTCAAATGTCAGTATACTCCACAAAAACTTAACAAATTTACTTTTCGCACTAGTGCGGAAAAGAGACTCTTTCCGCACTAAAAAGAGTGCGGAGAAGTGGACTTTTCCGCACGCTATAGTTCATTTAAAAACCAGGAGGAGTAATTTGAAAAGCCTTACTCACACCACTGAAAGTTACCAGATTAGTTACTAAAGGGTGTGTTCCGAAAACGTAGTCAACAGTTGTGTTCCAAATATATTAAATATGCCTTGATAGCAAAGACATTGGTCATAAGTCGATTTCTCCTCTGATCTGCAGTATATTTTTCAGATGTACCTACGCATTAAACAATATGTAAGAATTTTTCCTGTTTCGTTTCTTATTCAAACATAAGAAGATTCAGATTCACATCGACAACAAACAAATTATGGTCATTGTTGATGGTGGAGAATTACAGATAGTCAAGTTACTTTAATTATATTTATTACGATTAAATTGAAAAGAATATGACAATTGATAATAATATGTTCTGGCAATAATAATACCACAAAATTAATAGCATTGTAGAGCAATATGCAGTATTAATTTAAACATTTCCAACAGTTATCTTTATGTTGCCGGATTAAGTGTAATAAACCAGTTTTCAAATACTTCTGAGATACCTTCTTCCTTCTTTTTAACATCAAAAACCAATAATGTATTTTCTAGCAGACCCATTCTTTTCTATATTGTTTTATATCTTCCATGGCATGTTCTTCCGATGAACTTTGACGATTTCTTCCCAAATATGTATATAACAAATAAATAGTACCTACATTTGACACGTCAAAAGGTGACACAGATAAATTTAATTTGTTTCAAGAAAGTCTGAACGTTTCTTTGAAGCTTGCAAAATTTTGTCCAGCACAGATAACATTTTTGTTCTTCGAACGACATTTTTTATTCACTCATCACAATTTTTCAAAAGTCCTGTTATTCCACCAATATTTTCTGCACTATATAATGTTCCTCTACTTGGGTATTCCCTTAATACCCGCTAATCTGACTTTACTACTTTGAAAAAAATGTAAAGTAATAATGTACCCACTGCTTCAGAATATTTTTGGTTTTTCATCCAATATTTATTTATTTATCTGTCAGAACTATCAAAAATGAAAACTATTAGCTGATGTCAATATTAAAAAGTGTTGTGTGAAACTGGACTGAATCTGACCAATCAGAGGTCTACAGAATTGCCAACTTAAATTCAAATCACTCCTTCTGGTTTTTAAATGAGGTTTAGTAGAAAAAAATCCTAAAGGGGCTCATTTATTTGTAAAATTTCTATTTACCATGAATTTTCGACTAAGTCTTTATGAGGGAAACATTTATTTCTAAATACTTTCTAAGTATATCATATCATGGAAAAACGATACAATACATTGTTAAAAGGAGTTAAATTTATTTGTAAAAATACCCATATGCGTACGGTTAAATTTTAGGAGGGATCAATTTATGATTAGGAATTTGCATTTACCATAGATGAACCATGAAATTTTTATATTTATTATCAGAAATTTTCTCCTTTCCTTAAACTTTTTGAAGGGGATTGATTTATTTTGTAAAAATGTTCATGTTAACATAGGCGAACCATTTAGTTTTCATTAGGGATCAATTTATTTCTAAAAAATTCATATACAAGATAGCGGGAAAGTCTGGCACCAAATCTTTTTCTTAGAAAATAATAAATATAATTATCAAATTTTAGGGTTATGAACAGTATTGTACTCTTAGTTTTTGAAAGGAACTTCCAAAAAAACGTTTATAACCCCAAATTTGATAATTATTATGTTAATTCTTTTCAAAGAAAATGACTTGGTGCCAGACTCGCTACCCTGTATATCCAAAAACTTTGCCACCCTTTCGATTTGGACCGCTACTTATGTTCCAAAAAATGTATAAACTACTAGATTCATCTTCAATCGCTATAATCCCTTTTTTCTTGCTGTTGTTACTGTGGCTGAAACATTCTACGAACAAAGTTCTCGAAGAAATAAAAAAGAAGCCGAAAATTCACATTAAAAAATCAAGTCTGCTACTGTCACGTATTAATTCATTCACATCTGTTACAAGTTCAATCACATTGCAGTAACAAATTTTTTGAACGTTATACAAAATTCTAGTAAATCCCAAATGCACACATCAATCATAATTCACAAATACCAAACATTTTAATTTTTATGGCGTGCTGTGATTGTTGCGAGACTAAAAAATCGCGAAAACTCGACTTGGACGAACCGAGATTCGATCAAGAATCGTACTTGGGACGCGTACGACATTTCTTCTCAGCCACAAATCCGAAATATTTGTTTGTATCGAACAGTAGATTAGAAGATGCGAGCTATATAGTAAGTAGATACGTTTGCGATGAAGGTTTACCGGACGGATGTACCGAAGAAGATCTTTGGAGAGCTAAAACCTTGTACGATTCCACTTACGACCACCGAACAGGCGAAAAAAAGAGTTTTCTAACCCGTCCGTCTTCATACGTTTTTTTAAAGACGTTAATTTTCGGTGGAATGTTATCGTTTTATGAAACTATACCTGGCTTAGCGATTTGGCAGATAGTGAATCAATCTTTCAATACCTTAGTGCATTTAAATAATAGAACCGACGAACCGGCTCCTTCCAATAAACAGTTATCCGTTTCTTACGTATGTGCTACAGGGGGTGCAGTTTATTCGGCTGTCATTCTAAATAAATATTTACGAAAAATAAAAGCGTCTGGATTAGCTTTAAGGTTAGTACCGTTCGGCGCTGTAGTCGTCGCGAATTTGATCAGCATTCCCATTCTTCGTGCACAGGAATTGAAAATTGGAAGACCTATTTACGACGAATTCGAAAAAGTTGGAAATTCGAAAGTTGCTGCTAACTTGGCCGTCACTGGTGATGTTGCTTGTAAAATTAT
>CAJUYH010000860.1:38378-56332 GCA_910591685.1 Galerucella tenella | reverse complement strand
ACACAATCGGCTTATATAGGGAGAAACCCAAATGTCGGGTGTGCATGGAAGAGGAGGAAACAGCCACTCACATCATCTTCGAATATGTAGCATTGTCCAATTAAAGATATAGATTCCTAGGACTAGAGTATCCAGGGAAGGATTTCTCCAAGGAGTATCTAGTGAGAGGACTGTTGAGCCTGATCAGGGCTACTGGTCTCTTCACTTAAACGGCACATCCAAGAGCACGAAAAGCCTAAAGGAAGAGGTGTCGAGTTTTCTAAGCCTCTGACAGTTGGTGCCGAATCAATCCATTAACATTGAATTCAATTACATTATTCTTATGGTGACGGTGATAATGAGAACAATGAAGAAAGTACAACGAATTTTTGTTAAAATTGTTTCAACATTATACAAATACAAGGAGACAACATTATCAGTAGCTGCTTTTCGAATCTGTAAGGGAAGCTTTTGGTTACAATCATTAGCAACCAGTGAAAATATTCATATAACAGATCCAATTATAATTTTCGAAGATGATTATTGGTTGTAGTAGCTGGGAATTGTATCGTGCTGTTCAGCTTTAAAATGAAACTTTTGCCTCTATTAAACTGCTTGTGAAAAGAATACACGTTTGTTTATTTTTTACCTGAAAAAAAAACAATATACACTGTGGGCCGAAATAAAGGAGTACATTTTTTAATTGAATATATTTGTTTTGTTTTTTGGGCGATTTATTTTCTTCTCGCAGGGATAATAACCTAAAATGTCCTCAACATGACTGTAAATTTGGAAGCAAATATAATGTACAGGGTCGGACTTATAAAAAAATTATATAACAGTGCATTTGAGCTCGTTGCAAATAAAAACTGTCTTAGCTAAAATTATACCAATATGCTTTTTCGGTAGATAAACTATCCAGAACACTTTTTTTATTAAATAACATTTTAACAAATAACACATTTATGAAAACAGCTTAGTAACTTTGAGTAACTTTGTAGTAACTTTGAGTAACTTAGAGAAAAATGGTATGAATGTGGCAACCTAACAGCCCAGAATTAAATACGGTTGATTATTCAATTTGGGGAATTTTCGAACAGAATTTGTATGAAGGACAACAATTTGAAACAATCGAGCAGCTCGAAGAAAGAATGCAGTTTGTTTGGAACAATTTTGAACAGGGTGCAATAAATGGGGCTATCAATTTATGACGCAGACGACTTCAAGAAGTGGTAAGAAATAATATTTTATGTGTATATGCTCGTTATTGTATGTCTATTGTACGGGTTTTTATATGCAATTGCTTATAAAAAAAATCACTGATTTCTGGCTTTCAGGGTTGAGGGGTGGACATCAAGTCGCCAAGGTCGGAGGTTGGTAAAATTGAGAAACTTTGACGGTGTTGCCGGAGTTTCTTTTTTGTCACTAAATTAGTATGTATGTATGTAGTGACTAGCATTATCGTCTTTGATAATTACGAATGATTAGGAGATCGCCTTTCTTGATTCCATCTTCGCTACTTTATCAACGGCTTTGGCATCGTAGATAGTTCACTTACATATACCACCGGTTTCAATTATGTCGAGACACTATCTGGATTAACTGGAAACGGTCTGTTTAATGGAACATAGAGCACATTCTATTCCGATAATAATACTAGTGGGAGCCTGATTGAAAAGCGAGACGGGGTAAGACGGATTAGGTCGTTTGGATCACTTTGCTCGCGCGTTAATATTTGAGATTGTTAATCGCTGTTTCAATACTAGTGTTAGCTACAAAACTATTCCGTCGACTGTACAAGTTGTATTTTTTTTCTCAATATTTGAAAACAAAAAATACTCATTTGTTTCATAGAAATTTAACAGATGTGGTCAGTTCAAAATGCCATTTTTCTTTAAATCTTTTTTGGATGTTTTAACACTAATAATTATCTATTAAAGTTTTGTAGAATAATGTTATGAAAACGATAGGTAAGTCGAATACTAGAAATATTTTATTGTATAAGTCAGATTTACGGCCTTTTCTTCTTAAATATTAGCATGGCAAGCATTTTGATTATTTAGAATAATAGGTTAATAGGTGCCTTTTGTAAACTCCGAGCAGCTCCCTTAGCTTTGTTTCATTATGTAATATCAATATTTTTTTTTGTGATACGGTGCTACTGGTTATTTTATTTTTAAAATTAACAATATAATTTCTATCATAACTTACCGGGCGGGCCAAGAATCATTAACACTTACCAAAAAATGCCAATATCTTTGGAATGAAAAGAGATATCAGAATTTCTTTTCCCAAATTCTAGGATATACGGCTTACAAGATGTGGAGCCTTGTTATCCTTATTGGATACACTTGGAAAATATAACCCACATTCGACAGTGAGGTAGAAAGTTACGGTAGCCTTTTGATCGAACGAAATTAAAAAATTATAAGATTAGATCTTAGTTAAAATTAAACAACGATATATATTAATTACAGTCTGCAGTGCACCTTGTATTTCTAATTAGTAATTCAAGAAACCTCTTCGAAGTAAAGTGTTTCGAAATCTTATTCATTTTCCTTTACCGCGAATCGTTATACTCGAGAGAAAAGTAGTAGGCAGCTGGCACGTACATTTGGCTAAATAATGATATACTTTCCCGAATTGGCTTGATAAAAATGAAACCTTTTAAAACTTTTCGAGTATCGGCTTTTCAATACAAATGATCTTAAGCACCATGGCAACCGAAATAAAAAAAGAGCGGAATGTTGATTCTCTTTTACAAAGAATGAAATGAATGGAAATCGGGGCGTATACTCAAAAACGCATGTCACTGCACAAGGATGGTTTTTGTGTTCTAAATCCAGATATTAATGAAAATTGATGATGGAGAAAATCTATTTTGTAATTTTACTCATATTATCATCTTCATCATATTATCAAAGATTACTTGGCATCACGGATTTTTTTATGAAATAAGAGAATTCGACAAAAAAATATGCATTTGCCTGGAATCTGGAAAGTTTTTTTTCCAAATTTCTCTTAGTTTATCTATAAATATATTGAAAAGAAGCCATATTCTCGCTTCTTGGAAATTAGAAAACCTGGGGTATGCCACAAGACGGTATGATGAAGTAGTACAACGTTTCAAATAAATTAAATAACATTACCAGGAAGAGTACCATTCAATGGTATACAGACGGCTTGAAATCAATGAAAGGAGATGGTATAGAAGTGCACGGGATAGGAACCAAACACCCTGAAATCCTTTATCAATATTGATAAAGATATATAAAGCAAAGAGAGTTAAACAGCGGAAGAGAAAGGCGAAGCTGAAAAAAAATGGAAAGATCTAGTAGGGCTTAGACAATTGAATATACTTTTTTTTTCAATAATTTGTTATTTAATGTCGGTCCATTTTTGGGACTGAGGCTAATCACCGACACCGGGAGCACTCTACCCGTAACCGGAAATTTTGGCGAACCCACTAATGTTCCAACCAGTGACAGCGTTCTTTAACGAGCCCAAAATCCATGGACTCGGGACCTCGGTTCAACGTCTCCTCCGAAAGACGGCATATCTACGTTATACCTCGTGCTCATTGGTATAATGCCTGCAAGCTGTGATATGCTAGTCCGCTGCAGGCTGTACGTGTACGGGCCCTGTATCTGTATCTGTAGAGTGGGGAGGGTGAGTGTGTAGGCTCACAGCACTTAGGCCACATGTGACCCATTGTACATTCTCCCGAGGAGTTGTCCTCCTAGGTCATTGTCCATCCTGTCCTTCTCTGGAAGGTGGGCAGGTCACTAGGAGACATCTCCTTTATATCGGCAGGTGTAGGCCAAGACTCACCGAACACACACTCTCTTATTGACGATAACTCCGGACACTCGCATAAGACATGCCTGACAGTTTCATCTTCCTGTTCACACATCCTGCATAAAGGTGTGTCCACTAACCCCATAGTATGGAGGTGTTTCCTTAGTTGACAGTGACCAGTCAGAAATCCTACTGTTAAACGTAGGTTTTTCCTGGTCATCGCCAAATATTTCTTCGGCGCCAGCTTTCCAGGGTCGCCCAGGGTGATCCTGGCAAGACTGCATCCTTTGATTCCATCATTGTGTACGGGCCCTATACGATGGCTCTCTCTGGCATGGTCACCCATCTAAGTACTAACCATGCCCGACCTTGCTTGACTGTAATTATCGCATCAAACGCGTTCCACTACAGTGCTGGGTCGTCGTTGAATGTACTTCTGGATGACTACAACCACTTGAGCACAGGTGAATGCCAAAGTCAGAGCAAAGCTGTACTGAGTTTCAACAGGTGCCTTAATGGGAAACTGTCACCTGAATGGACACCTTTAAGAAAATAGTGAATGTAGATTCTGTGGTATGGAAAATCCTGGGACACAGCACCTAGGAGATGATTGGATTGAAAAGGGACATTTATTTAAGTTAAAGCCTGCAGGTATCCTAAGATTTCTGAGGGAAATATGTCTAAAGGAGCTGCCAGTCTTTGAGACTTTCCTCAGGGGGCACAGTAGATCTGTTTTTGGGTCTATCTCGGTTACTATCACGCTTCATTATCTCATTGATCGCACGATTTTTATGGAATGTGGTGTGCAAGGGTCTTAGGATGCGGCCGAATTTATGGTGGTATTTATATTGATGTCAGATCTTTCCTTTTTTTGGTAATAATAATTAAGTTTGTTATTTCGAATGGATTTTGTATATTTTTGCCTTTTGAAATACTCAATTTTCCATGTATTGTTTCCTATACCCAAAACGCCATAATTTAGTAGTTAAAACTACATTTATATCTTCTCTTAAATTTTTCGTGCTCCATCAATTTTTACCGAAAGAATTGTACCCTACTGATTCTATATATTGCAATTTTTTCATTACCTTGTAACTTCATTTGCTCCGCTTGAGCCAGATTTCGGTAAAAGACTCCTCTCAAGGGCGGTTCGACTTCATGTGAATGCTACACTAGGTATACCAGGGGGTTGACAGATTATAAAAGTTCTCGCGCGCCACTATCTTTTAGACGTCGACGAAATAATGAAAATGAATTAAAAAAAAGGAAACTAGAGTGAAAAAGGTAGGAACACCTTGTAGGATTTAATTAAAAGTTAACAAAAAGAGTTGAAAAACTTGTAAACCCGGACACGATCCCCCAAGAGCTCTTGCAGACGCGTGGATGAGAAATTAAAAAAATTAATCTAAAATATCGACTTTAATCTGCCCTTAGAAGGGAGAAGAAAGTTTTAAGGCCTGCACTTTATATGGTAGGTACTTGGATTGTTTTTATTATGGAAGGGTGGACAGAAGTGTTGTAGGAAGTAGAGATGTACTAGAAATTGGTTCGGTAGGTGAAGATAAAGATGTCCTAGCAAGTGGTTTGGTAGGGGAAGATAAAGATGTCTGTAGGATGTCCTGGGGACTCTCAAAGTTGCCTAGGTGTATTCTGGGGGTTTAGCGATATCCCCGCTGGGTTAGCGATATCCTTTCTGTTTTACTTACCACAGCAATAGTATGAAAAAATTAGCTATACGGAAAAGGTACGTCTTGCTTCCAAGACGGTCGGTAGCGAAAAAGAGTTAGGCTGCGTTCTCAAAATGGAAGCGGTCGTTGCCAGATGTCAATTGTCTCCAGTCAGGGTTAGGGATTGGTGGACTACAAGCGGGAATTAAGAATGATTTACAATATAAATTTGAAAATCACAACAGGTCGACAGACATGTTACAATCTGAATAGAATTTTTCATACCAATAATAGTTACTATTAACCGTACCCGTATATACTGTACCAAGGCAACAAAGACGTAAGCCGTATCATAAAATTCAAATTGTATCTCTAAGAGTCTCCGCACACAGTCGAACGTCTAAGCAGATGAAACGAATTTATGGTGAAATTAAACTCGAATACGATTTTAAGCAGATTCAACAATTGTACTTCACTAACCAAAAAAGCCGGATTCAACTTTGAGATATTTATGATATATAATAGATGAATTACATTCCTTTGTGTTGAAAATTGTCTGTGGAGAACGAGCACGTTAAGTTGTTTGAAACGTGCCAATAAGATTTGAGCGTGTTAAGGACGTTTAAGTGAAAGATGGGGTTGTTAGTAAAACGAAAGAACGGTCTTAGGAACGAACATTCAACAGCATGATCTTATTATTATAAATAGAAGTTATTAAAAGAAGCATGGATGGGAAAGCACCGGGCAAAGGCGAAATAATCATGGAATTGATTAAGTACGGAGGAAAGGAACTGTACGAAAGATTATACCGGCTAACAAAGAAAATATGGGGAGAAGAGATAATGCCGAAGAATGGGAAGTCGGGCAAATAGTCACAATACACAAAACGGGGATCAGCAGGAGTGCAAAAAAGGTAGGGGTATAACTCTCTTAAATGTAGCATACAAAATAATGTAAGCAATACTTCAAAGTAGCTTAGCTGGTAAAGCGAAAGAAATAAGGTCAATACCAATACGGTTTCAAACAAGAAAAGTCTACAATTGACGTTATTCACACTATCAAGCAGAAATAGAAATGCTATTTATAGATTTCCAACAAGCATTTGATTCAGTAGGAAGAAGTGAACTGATGAGAGGACTGAAAGAACAGGGATAGTGAGTAAGTTGAGAAGATTAATTGCAGTGACTATGAAGGAGTCAAAAGTGACGATACTCATGAGTGAAGGAGAAACGGAGGGCTTTGTATCTAATAGAGGCGTAAGACATTGTGAAGGTCTATCAACAACACTATTCAATTTGGCCCTGGAGCCATGTTCTGAGAAATGTGAACAAGGGAAATTAAAAAACGAGCGAAAAAGAAGGAATATCATGAAACAAATGCTACTAGAATTAACAAAAGAAGGTAAAAAAATGGCATTAAAATAAATAGATACAAAACGAAAAAAATGAGAGTTGGCACACAGTGTGAAAACAGAATGATAAAGATAGGGGAATATGAATTTGAGGAAGCAGAAAAATTCAAATATCTGGGAGTCACTTTCAGCAGTAATGGGGAGCGAAGATCAGAAATAGAAGAAAAAATAAGGGCTGCTAAAAGGGTATACTATGCCAATGAGAAACTTTTGAAAAGCAAACTATTAACAAGATACACTAAATTTAACATTCACAACACAATAATAAGACCTGTGATAAAGTATGGAGCAGAAACGATGAAAATGACAAAAAGAGATGAAAGGAGTTGAAGATAGTAGAACGAAAAATAATGAGAACAATTCCAGTCCCAATAAAACTGATGACAATGAATACTGACAACGTATGTATAATGAAATACTGAGAGAAATGAACGGGGAAGATATAGTAAAGAGAATAAAGAGACAAAAAATAAAATGGCTCGGACATTTATGGAGAGAAGGTGAGCGAGCAATCGCTTGCTCAATGCTACAGTGGGAGCCAGGTGGTAGGAGAAGGCAAGGAAGACCCAGATCTAAGTGGCTGAAGGAAAAGGAGGAGGACCTGAGAAGGATAGGAATCGTTAGATGGAAGATAGGATTCTATGGAAAGAATAACGGGAAAATAATGAAATGAAGGAGATTGGAAGGAAGCGGATCTAGGAAGCATTCATGCGGCGCACTTCATATTATATATTTCCTGATTTATTTGCTATAATAATAAGCTTTACTCGGACGGCTTTTACTGCTGTCCAATCAGCTGACGATCTTTTTGATTTGTAAGGATCCATGTTTAATTCACTGTCGCACATACCGACCTATCTCACACCAGTAACAATAGTAATGCTTGAAGTCTGCATCAATTGCATAAATTGTCTACCCCTTAGCAGCCCTTCACGTGCCCGGCGTCTGTCTGTGTCTTTGTTTCCGAATTTTCGAAACAAGCGTAATGTCTAATTCTATCGAATTTGCCAATTATATCATCCTTGAGAAATTTCAAATCCCGGATCCTTTGAATAATCGAATACGATAAAGAGGAGGAGATTACTAATTTTCTCTCCACGCCTTTACAATGTTCCTTTCTGGATCTATATCAGATTCACCTGCTTTAACGTTATCAACGAAAAAAAGGGAATTACGCTGTTGTCGAGCCTTTTTTTCCATAAGGATAACGGGAACTGGTTCAGTTTTGAGCATACTAAGACATATTATCAATTTCGTCATCTTAAATAACATTTGTAGCATATGCAATCGATAAAAATACGCGAAGCGTTTTAATTTTAGCTTCAATTAAATCAAATTATCACTACTTAATAACACTGGATATTATTTTATTTACTTGGATACGGGACGGACTCTGAAATTAGTAGATACAAGCAATGAGTGAGACTAGAGTTGTCTTCCTAATGCCCACTCTACCTGTTTAAGGTTATTTGCAGATCAGAAAGGCTTGAAATTAGGAGCAGAAGAATATTAATGAGCAGTTTATTATATGGAATATTTGTGAATATAACTTTTTGGACTTTAGTTACCGATAAAAAGTCCCAGTGCCATGGTTTATTTTGGAACCATCGGCGAACCAGATAATTTCTTCTGAATTACGTGGGAGCATCACTTGTTCCCTAGATGGAATGATGATGTTTTCTTCAGATTGAGTCTACCATATTTTTCCTATTTTTCATAGCCTGGTAATGGTAGGTAAATAGCTTACCAAAACTACAGACCGGTCAATTATTGGTCTCGCTTAGGTCAAATTTATTAATATTGTGGTGTGATTGATGTTTTATAACATAATTTGATTTGATTCTAACCACATTTAAGATTTAGATGAATTATTCTTTGAGTTTAATATTCAGTTTATAGAATACCAACACACGCAGGCATTACAAAAAAATCTGAATATGTCACGCTTTTCTTATTCAAAAGTGTTGGAAATGTTTTTGAAAATGAATAAATATTAATTGAACAAAATGCAATATTAAATGCACAAGCTGATGGAAAAATTGATAGGAAAAAAATGATACTAAATGACATACAATTCAGTTAATCGATAAAATACTTTGGCAAACTTTCAATTAAAATTCTCAGCTTCAATGTAATATTGGAAGATGTAGACAAATCAGGGGGAGGAGAAGATTCTAGTAAGGCGTAGATAATCAAATATGCTTTTGGTTGACAACAACCTGTTGAGAACAAATGAATGCCTAAGTTAGAGTAAAACCGCACTCAGAGTTTCAAGATAGGTCCTGTCGGAACATTCTCGTCTGAGCCTGAAAAAGCTCAAATATGGCAGACATCTAATGGACCTATATCGTCTAATCGAATGTACGGGGATTACTGGATGGGTGGACTAAATGTGGGAGTAGAGTACAATAAGCCAATAGGCTGCAATGCTCCCGGCATCAGAACGGCTTTGAAAACACAAAAAAACTCTACCAATGAAAAAACTTTTGTAACAAAATGATCTTTGTGCAAAATAAGTTTTTTTGGTTTAGACGCTCCTCAATGTAAATATTTGTCTTGAAATTTTCATAAAGAAGCAACCAATAAATGATGGTAGAATAGCCAGTACCAGAAAAATTGTCTTGTTGCCGCACAGTCCAGAAATAAGTCCGATAGTTATAAATGTTAATGCTGAAGAGAGTGATACTTATGTTGAATAAGATTTATAAAATGAACTAGAATGTGAATCGACCTAGTTCCTATTCTGTTAACATTTCACATGTTATTTATTTTTGTAGTTTTCATTGAATATATATTGTGGAATTTTGTTTACTTCAAATATTTTCGGTTAATTTCCATATTTCATGAACAATCTGACAGCTCTGCAAATGTTCACTGTGATAAATGTTCACGTACATATACGCAAATTTATTTGACTTTTACTAATAATTTTATTGAATAAACTAACAGTAGTTCAGTACATACACTCTATAGTCCGTTAAACTCATAATTGTTCCACTATTCGGAAAGTTTTTCTGAATTCCATACCATTTTATTGTAAATCAGTTTGTCCAGCTCGTTTATTATACGGAATCCGTGTCGGTGTAGTCTCCAGTGAATAAGACAAATGGGGTGATTGTGAATTTTGGATGGTATAATTTTGTGTCAAAGTGTCCACTGATAAAATGAAACAATTTAATTTAAACAGGGGTTTGGAACAGAGGGAACAAATGAATTGATGATGGGAGTGGGATACTCAAAGATTGTTTTAGACGGTGTAATACGAGGAAAATGAATATCATTGTGAATTTTATTACATTTTTAGGGTCCCGTACGAGGGTAAAAAACGGACCCTACTACGAATACTTCGCTGTCCGACCGCCCAAGGCATTTACGGATATTGATGTTCAGGTATTGTTATGTGCAGCTTCTTCGCGCATACGACTGCGACTTCTAGACTTTAGTGGGTTCTTCTTATGTGAAACGAAGTCTACTGAATGTGTCACATTCATAGTCAGTACTCTAGTAGCTGCTAGTAAATATTATGTTGACTGAATTTCGCCCGAAAATCGACTAGATGATCGACCGATTTTATCGGCCGATGGCCTACCCGGACCACCGTCCATAAATTTCAATAAGTCTGGTAACTCCTTTGAAGTTGTTGAAATGTACCGAGTTTTTTGTGATCGGTCATAAATCATGCAAATAACAGCAAAAATGTGTTATACGGGGGTCAATCGGCACCGTGATCAATATGTTTACTCGGAAGTATGTCTACGAGGGACAGGCGTTAAATATTGATCATATTTAATACTTATGAATATTTATTTATTTGTAAATGAAACCAACTGTTTTCAGATAACTTCACAATATATTAATAAAAAAATGGTAATTCTAATATATTATGGAATTATTTGGGAACAGTTGGTTTAATTTACAAAGGAATGAGTAGATTCCACAGAGTAAGAGTTGAAACAGTAAATTTCACGAATATTCATTTATGAATATCATAATTTAACATAACGTAACATAATAAGTATAAAATAATTTGAATAATGAATTACATAGATCTATTGAACTAACCTAAATTTAGAGAAGCTAACTTAGGAAAATTAAAACCATTCTAGCAGAAAACAACTACCCACGACAATTTACTAACAAAATTATCAATAAACGAATTCATTCCATATACAGGGTGTTTCAAAAAAAGGTAACACCGTCTCTAGGATAGGTAAAAAAAAGAAAAATAATTGGGGTTGGCTTTGTGAAATTTTTTTCTAACGCCATCCGTTTTCAAGATAAAGGGCGTTGAAGAAAATGAAAAATTACACATTTCTTACGATTTTGCCGAAACTACTGGCACCATTGCAATGAAATTTTATACGAATATGTTTTGGAAGCTGATATATCCCATGAATTTGTTTTCATATCTAACTCTCATAGAGGGCGCTGGTTACAGATTCATACAACGTATTATTCAACATAACTTTTTTAAGGGTAGAATTATTAGTCAAAACTCCAAGTGAACATAAACATCGTTTAATTTTACACCAAAAAGGTACTCTTGGTAAAACTCGATATTATGTACCGTTTTCGGAATATTTTGATTTGAAAATTATGAAGTAATAATCGCTCCTGGTATAAA
Source organism: Galerucella tenella (assembly GCA_910591685.1). Classification (NCBI taxonomy): domain Eukaryota; kingdom Metazoa; phylum Arthropoda; class Insecta; order Coleoptera; family Chrysomelidae; genus Galerucella; species Galerucella tenella. Next base: position 44,853 of record CAJUYH010000860.1, on the reverse strand, counting down.
CTAATGATAAAGTTCGCTTTTCTCTAAGTTTGCCATGTAAAATTGACATTTATTGATTGTTATGACAATAAGTCAACAATAAATAGAGTTTTGAAACCTTGTTATTTGTAAAATTAGATATTGTTAAACAAAATGTACTCAAATGTTGAATACACCGACATGTTATTAACTTTAGGCGAGTGTTTAGGAAACTCTAGTGCAGCTTTTACGCGTTATGCAGAAAAGTTTCCTAGAAGAAACTTACCAAGTAAAAAAACATTTAGAGCAGTTGAACGACGTTGTCGAGAAACTGGGAATGTAAGACCAAAGAAAATAAATTCAGGTAGACCAAGAACAACAAGAACAATTAATAAAGAAAATATTATTTTAAATTTAGTTGATCAAAATCCAACATTAAGTGTAAGGAATATGGCAAGACAAACAAATACATCTTCTTCAACTACTTGGCGGATACTTAAAGAGCAGCAGCTACATCCTTACCATTACAGACAAGTTCAAGAACTCTTGCCGGACGATCTACCGGTTAGAGTCGATTTTTGTGAAACATTGCGAGAAAGGACAGCCCTCAATCCAAATTTTTTTAAATGTATTCTTTTTACGGACGAGGCCACCTTTACGCGACAAGGTATGTTTAACTCCCATAACGCACACTACTGGTGTGATGAGAATCCACAAGCCAAAAGGGTATCACATTACCAACACTCATTTAAAGTTAATGTTTGGGCAGCAACTTTAGGTAACAGATTAATAGGTTATCATATTCTACCTGGAAATTTAAGTGGTGATATGTACCTTGATTTTTTAAATAATCACTTATTTGAGATATTAGAAGATTTATCGATAAATGAGCGAACATCATTATTTTTTATGCATGATGGAGCTCCACCGCACTTTGATAGAAGGTGTCGTAATTGGTTGAGTAACAATTTTCGGAATCGATGGATTGGTAGAGGTGCAGAAGCTCCGATTCATTGGCCTCCTCGGTCATGCGATTTTAATCCTTTGGACTACACAGTCTGGTCGTATATTAAGGAAAAAGTCTATGCTACAGAGGTAAATTCTCGTCAAGAATTAATAGACAGAATTAAACGTCACTTTAATGACATCATAGATGATCCCCAACCGTTAAGAAGATTAATGGATTCTTTAGAAAAAAGGATAGACTTGTGTATTCGTGAAAACGGAGGACATTTTGAACATTTACTCTAATTGAATTTTATGTTATGTTCTTTGTCTTTATTTTAATTTTCTTATTGTAAGTTTTTTTAATTAATAAATTTATCATTAACTTATACGAGGAGCGGTTATTACTTCATAATTTTCAAATCAAAATATTCCGAAAACGGTACATAATATCGAGTTTTACCAAGAGTACCTTTTTGGTGTAGAATTAAACGATGTTTATGTTCACTTGGAGTTTTGACTAATAATTCTACCCTAAAAAAAGTTATGTTGAATAATACGGTGTATGAATCGTGTAACTAGCGCCCTCTATGAGAGTTAGTTATAAAAACAAATTCATGGGATATATCAGCTTCCAAAACATATTCGTATAAAATTTCATTACAATGGTGCCAGTAGTTTCGGCAAAATCGTAAGAAATGTGTAATTTTTTATTTTCTTCAACGCCCTTTATCTTGAAAACGGATGGCGTTAGAAAAAAATTTTACTAAGCAAACCCCAATTATTTTTCAGTTTTTTACCTATCCTAGAGACGGTGTTACCTTTTTTTGGAACACCCTGTATAACAACTCCCAAACTAATAAAAAAAATCCAATACTTATATTTCGCTTCCCTACGTGAATGGAATCTCAGAAAAAATAAACAAAATAACACAAAAGGAAAAAAGATCAATTTCCCACAATCTGATTGACACCAACAAGATATTTTTCTCAAAAATTAAACCAAAAATAAATAAACACAAGCAAACACATACAGTGTATCAAATTCCTTGCCAAGATTGCTCCAGTACATTCATTGGCCAGAGTAAACAATATCTGCAAAAGATTACAAGTTCACAAATACTCCAAAACAGATGTAACAGCACTCTCACATCATAGATAACAAACAGGACATGCATTTAACTATGACCAAACTAAAATTCTCGTAAAGGAAAAAAACGATAAGGTGAGAAATAATAAAAAATAATAAAAAATAATCCATATTAAACAAAATTCAAACAGCATTAATTCTAGAAATGACATAAAAATCTTCAGCATTATTTTTGACGGAATTTTATAAAAATAATAACAGATAATTATTTGAGTACCACCTGTGAAACTAAAATTTCACCTGTACTATCAAATAAAAATTTCAAAATGCAGTTGTTACTAGGAAAAAACCAATAATGTATGTTTTTTTGTAAGTAATATATTAAAACTTGAAAGGCAAATACTGGAACCCTACCTGAGATAATTATTATACGACAGTCTAACCTAAATTCGAATAAACTCGGACAGAAACAGAGCAATAAGATCGGTGAGAAGCCATTATTACAGTACTTGATGCTCAAAAAACGTTTATTTCGCGCACTCAGTAGAACTCGTATCGACACTGCGAACTATTCAATTGAAGACACTCTGTTAAACTAGCTAGCCCACCCGGAGGGCACTCGAGGCAAACCGGCAGGGCAAGGGATGCGCGAGGACAGGAGGGGACGATTTTAGGTTTCGGCGAGAGTAAGCAGACTTATTGAAATTTATGGACGGTGCCCGGACGAGCTACTCGGACGTGTATGTGCTTACTTTTTCATTACCGTGATGCCAGATTCGGGGAATTTTCCCTAGTTCTGGGGAAATTTTTAACAAATTAATGAAAATAGGGAAATAGGGAATTTAAGGCTGTACTTGGGGATTTTGAACACCAAATATTCCAAAAGAATTATAATTTATTTTATTGTTTTTAAAGTCGCCGAATTGATTTGTTCCCTAGACTTCGATTTGAAAAAATGTTGACACTACCGCCACCTTCTTCTATTAGTTTGAACTTTTGAAGTTTTTTCTAGTTCAGTTCTTAACCTTGCAGTAAATACCTAAAATACAACTACTCATGCGCACCTCTACCTCGCGCCAGTGGCGGATTTAATACATTGGATGCCCTAGGCAAGGCTTTTCGAGCGGCCCCTACAACCGGGATGTATTTTCTAAAATTCAACCGGAAATGGCAAGTTTTGAGGTTTCTTAAGGGCTATTTTAAAACAAATTAAACCAATAGGAAACCAATAGGAACATTAATTTGCGGTTGGCTTTCTTTGAAATAATTATTTCATGTACGCTTGGATGTTTTAAAATCACAAGTTTGTAGCCCATCCAGTTAAGAACTTTTGTTATAAGCGAAAATATATGGAAATTAAAGAAAAAAATTTATATTATATATATATATACAGGGTGGTCCGTAAGTAATGGTCCAAAGTGAAATGGGAGATTCTTCGCCTTAAAATATTACAATCTGACGCAACTCATAATATGTTATCCATTTTGATGTATTTTCTATAGGGCGCCACAAAAGCTATGTTGTTGGGGTGTGCGATTAACTTATCGTAAAAAGTATATTATCTCTATTTATTGGAAAATATTAAGACTGCATTATTTTTGCGACAAAAAGGTATAACTAACATTAGTCTCAAAAGTTACTGGTTTTCGAGATATTTGTATTTTTAAGCAGCCCTTAATAATTTTTATTTCATTTATTAGCACAAAAATGATAACGTTAGATAGGCTCCGATGTCAGAAAATTTATTATCAGCTGTAACATAGCAGGAGCATTGATAATTTGCAATAATTTTACCATAACGTTTCTCAAGCATGCTGCTTTGAGGTACCAAGGAATACGCTTTCGAAATATGACAATATTATTGCAAATTATCAATGTTCTTGCTTTATTATGGCTAATAATAAATTGCCTAGTCTGCCTAGTGGTAAATCCGCCACTGCCTCGCGCCCAATGCGTTGTGCCGCGCCGTCGCACAACAAACGAAACCAGTACTATCATTTGAATTAATTACAAAATAAATTGTGTTCCTTCCAACGTGAACGTGAACCTCTGGTGAGTTCGGAATGGATTTTTGGTGCGGTGATAGTGTAGTGCAGAGTTTAGTCACGTGCTGATTGTGTAAGGATAGAGTGATCAGTGCGTAACACCTATAATACACCACCATATTGTACCGAGTAAACGGTGTCCCACCATGTTTATACCATTCATACCCCAAAGTATTACCGAACGCAATAATAGTGTGCACTATATTTCCTCTGACCAATTAACGAATGCAACGGTGTCAATAGTGCCAAAAGTGTTGACACTTTTTACCATTATGAACTCAGCTTTTAATGGGTCTTTTTTTTATTATTTCTAGGGAATTCTAAGCAAAAATTAAGCAACAATTGGGGATTATTTAATCCATCCATCTGGCAACACTAACACTGCAACAGTGTACATTGGACGCTGCCGGTATTCTGTAGTTGACTGTATTACTTACAACAGAGTGAAAATGTGTTTATAAAATGCATTTTCAAATTCTTTACGATATTGGTTCCTTAAGTTGCTCTATTTATTTATGCCTGGAACCCATATATTCATTTCCGCTTCCGCCCACAACCGTTTCGAAGCATCTCGATTATTGTAATTTTTCAATGTTTATCCCACAGGGTTGATCTATTATGAACACAATTAATTCATTTTATGTCATACTAGTTCATTATTGTGTTTTTATTGCTTAGTTACCAACTATCTAATGTCGTACTTTATGAAGAGAAATAATTTTTTATTCAACTTATTTAATAACCATGTCGTAAGCTTCTTTAGACTTTTTTGGCAACAGATTTACAGTTGCTTTCTTTGCTTCTTCAATAATTTCGTTGGGAATTCCAAAATCTTCCTTCATTTTGACTTCTAACTTCGACACATATAAAATTTATTGTGATATCATAACATTTACGTTTGTCAACATTCACCTATTAATTTAAACCGGATTTTTTAAAACACTGATTTGTATTGAGATTGGATTGCAATAACGAATGACATGAAAGTTTGTATGTACCGCAGGCATAAACATACCCTCAGGCGACTTACAAACCCTCGGCTTCGCAAGACGTCGCCCTCAGGGCATAAACATCTATTTATACCCTTGGTACATAAATAACTATTTCAATATCCATATACGTTTAGATAGATAACAACACTGACAGAAACAACATAATAAAGACAGATTGATTAAATTTAACTATGGTTGCGTTCAGAAAACACAACTGTTGCAAAAACGTCGAATGTATGTTCTGTGAGCGCACTTTGATCAGTGAGCGAAGCTCAACATTTTTGGTGAGCGGACGCCATTTTTCTGAGCCATTTTCCAATTGCAGATTGTGATGTTTTTATAAAGGTTATCTATGGTTTTATTATTAGTAAACAAAGATTATACTTCGTATTGTTGAAATGAATGAATATCACAGCAAGAGTGATGATTATGAATATGAACTGATTATTACGTATAATAATGTTACATACAGCATAACAGATACGAAAAATGTTCACAAATGAATAAAAAATGATTTGTATTTATTTACTTAATTATATATACGTATTCTACAGAATATGAAGATTCTCTATGATCTATACTTCTCAAAAAATGATCGTTCAGAAGACATACGTCAACCATTCGTTACTCAGTGAGCGCTCACTCAATAGTTGAGTTATGAGTTATAAGTTATGTTTTCTGAACGCAACCCATAACTCGACCAGGGTGTCTATTCACTAACAGTGAGAGCTCCTACGAGAATAAACATTTTTAAAGTGCGCATGCGAGCTCTCTAGAAATTGCAAATTATGATATGCATGCGCACTTTATAAGTGTGTACTCTCGTAGGAGCTCTCCTAGTCAGGAACCTAGTCAGTAATCTCCTAAAATAGCGCTTCAATATTGTAATTTTTGTATCTTCAGGAGTTTTCATGAAAATTAGATTAGATTATTTTCTATTTATAACAATTTTTATAACAACTCCTGGTGATATGATGATTTGCATTGTAGACTTGTAGCTAAGGGCCTACGATGGTTGATACTTCCCCTTCTGAGTAAAAGCAAATCCTTTTGAGCATGCATAGAAAAAGTCAAAATATAGAGATTTAAGAACAGACCCACCTCGAAATCTTGTGCATGCACCCCCACCACCTTCTCAAAGGGGTGACACGCGCGGCCTCATATTTTATTTTTTTTCTTGAAAACGGTAAGACATAGAAACTTCTAGTTTTCGCCATTCTAAAGGTGTTTAAATTTTACATTTTCCGGTTATTTTTCTATTTTTAAATAATGCTTCATTTTTTCGTTATTCAGAAAAATGTGCTAGCAGACTTTTTTGCTAAGTAAGTTTTTCGGGTATTACTCGAAAATGGACCATAATACGAAAATTCTATAGGAATACAATATTGAAGATCACACCATTTCCTATCGAAAGGTATATAATAAGTTAGGATTGTTTTTTATTTA
>CAJUYH010000860.1:22550-38368 GCA_910591685.1 Galerucella tenella | reverse complement strand
TTTGCGCCATTAGAAAAGTGATTAAGTTTTACATGCCCCAGTTATTCTAATATTTTTTGATAATGCTTCATTTTTTCGTTATTCAGAAAAATATGGCTGCAGCATGTTTTGCTAAGTAAGTCTTTTGCCTATTACTCAAAAATGATTCATTATATGAAATTTTTATAGGAATACAAAATTGAAGATCACACAATTTCCTATCGATTGGTATATAATAACAATAAGTTATTAGGATTGTTTTTTATTTATCCCATCCGGTAGCGTTCGAACGTTAGGGTTTCGGGCCAAAATGCGGAGCAGAAAGTATCTTATTTATTTATAAAAAGAAAATATTCGACAAAAAAACTGAACTTGTCTTATAAAATATATATTTTTATCTATATTTTGACTTTTTCTATGCATGTTCAAAAGGATTTGCTTCTACTCAGAAGGGGAAGTATCTGGCCATTTTTTGTCTCGTAGGCACTTAGCTATTGCGAGAAATCCCAACAACTTCGGACTCGACGGTTTTTCCCGGTGTAAGAGCTTTAAGATTTAATTTTATAAGTGTGTAAGTTTTCGCAAAATGTGTTAATCTTTATAATCGTCAGTTTTAATTGTAATTTAATCCAATTTCAATACTAAAAACCATTCAATATAACAAAATTTGTGTGTTTTATTGATAGTTCTGCTTTTATTAAACCGTTCTTCTACTCTTGAATTTGCGGTTCAGTAACTTAATTTTCAATTAAGTGTGTAGGCCGGAAGGAACATTCTTTTAGTTATATCTAATATATATAAACCGATTCATTTTATTTAGTTTATGAATGTATAGAAACTTGATCATTTTCCATAAAAAATAATCCAATAACGATTTGATTGATTGATTGCTTGAATAGTCCGTTTGGCGCTGTTACGTTTTTAAAATACTCATAAAAATCGAAAAGTTCAATCAGAAATGGAAATGATTTGGATTTAAGCTTGACAACCTTCAATTTGTTATATACCATTCTGATTACAATGCATCACGAGGGAGCTATAAATTTCTGGAATTGAATTCGCGAATTTCGTTTTGGCTTTGTAAAAGATCTGTCGATGTCGTTGAATTGATGATTTTATTTATAAAAACTAATTTATTGAAACAAAAATACATTAAAGATGTTTTGTTTGTGTATTTGTAGTTCCTATATTTGTATTTTAATCATTTGGAGTGTCGTAAAACAATCACTACTGGGATTTCCTGAGAGAATTATGGGATTTTTAAGAAACATTTTAATTCAAATGCCTACAAATTTCCATTCGCCATGGAAATGCTTCTCAGAAATTCAAGAGGATAAGTACAAAATTTTCAACTAAATGTACTTTATGCAGAAAATAAAAGTTTATAATGGTTTGAGGATATTTTCGAGGATTCATCAAGATCAGTTCTATTAAGTGCTATTAAGCTTTTGACGGACTAGCTGACAAATCGTTTTTAAAAATTCGTAGTAAGTATGAATAAACACATAGTTATTAAGGACAAAATAATCAACTAATTGGTTATTCATAGATTTTCCGTCAAAATTTAATTATGCCGTTATTTACAAAATTCATTAGATGGAAAAATTGGTTTTTCCACGTATTAATTATCAGCTAACTAATTTTTTATTTAATTTATTTTGTAAATGACCGCATAATTAAATTTTGAAGGAAAATTTATGACTTGTGTGTGTTTTTTTCACTTTATCAAGGTCTGCAGACTGTCACGAATCTCTAAGAAACTGCCAAACATTCTACAGAAAATATTGTGTCGGCTTACTTGAATATTTGGAAATATAGATTTCTATTGGTCAATTTTTCAGTTTAATGAAGAAAGCCAGTGTTATAATGAGTGTCATCAAGAAACTGATAATTGGCATTTAATTTACAATTTATAGTAAAGGAGTAGAAAAATATATGAATACCATCACTACTACCCTTAGTAAAAACAAGTCCATAATCTATAGTACCGTTTCAATATCTTGACACTCTTTTTGCAGCTTACCAATGCCATCATTAAAATCAGTATTATGTTGACTTAATTTACTGCAAGTATATGCTATAGGCTCTGGTCTAGTACAAACTACCCATTTATTTTTGATAAGGATATTTTGTATCACAACTATCCGCTTTTTCTAATTTCATTTTAATGTCCACGGGAGGTTACAGACCACCATTCCAAACTTATTTAAAACAGTTTTCAAATCTCCTTTTTCGTGACTTTCACTATTAGGAAAGACAAAAAAATCGTCTACACACAAAGCAAGTATTACCTTTTTATCATTGTAGTCTTTTTCATAGACACATTTTTCTGACTTTGATTGTCGATAACCATTTTTAATTAAAACACTATGCACCTTTTCATTCCATAAATATGAACTCTCCATAAATATTCTTTTTCAATAAGCACAGTTTATTTCTTCCAGCATTATTTGTTTCAAATCCTTCCGAATGCTCCATATACGAGGGTGTTTCGACGGATGAGTGACTTACTAATGAAAAAGTAACTTTACTGTGAGTATTTCATTTCCCGATCAATCTACTCTTAATTCTACACACTTAGTACTTAGTTCAGTGGGCTTCCAATTTTTTCAAACCATCCAAAAAATAATCTTTAGGAAGTTCCGCAAAATACGTGTTTGTATCTGCAATCACCTATTCATTTATCTGAAATCGCTTTCCACCAAGCCATTTTTTTTAGTATGAAAACAGAAAGTGATGAAATGCAGCCAGAACAGGTGAATATGGCGGATTAGGCAATGAATCGTTACGCAGCACAGCTGATTTTTTTGTAAAAAAAGAGGACGAATGGGCAAGAGCATTGTCGTGATGTAAAAAAACTCTCTCATTCAACAAATTCGGTAGTTTTTTCTTAAGTTCGGTATCAAAACATGTCAGCAAATCAGCATAATATTGGTCAGTTAACGTTTTTCCTTTTTATTAATAATCAATGAAGATTACACGTTTGGAATCCCAAAATACTGTGGCCATGATTGAGCCTTATTGACTGTGGGAGCACGTTCCTCGAATGAAATTCATTGTTTTGACGGTATTTTTGTTTTTGGGGTATAAAAATGTACCAAAGCTTCATCTACTGTGACATATCAACGGCAAAATTCACTTGAACGTTCGAATTTTTGATACCAGTGAGTTTTTGATCAGCATTAAGCAATCGCGGCACCCTCCTTGCAGATACGCAGATACCTTCATATGCAAAATATTGCATAACCGTTCGGTTGAAATATTTATTTCATTATTAGCTACTTCACGTACTAAAAGTCGACGATCGCTAAGTTCAAGGGCACGGATTTTATTAACCATTTCTGAAGTACTCAAAGTAAATGACGATCCTGGACGTTCAGCATCATCTGTGTTAACATATGGCCACTTTTAAAAAAAGTCTCATTCCATGAGACGGAGCATATTTAGGATAATATCTACGTAACTTTTCTTCGGTTCCTTCAATTGTTTTCCACGTAAAAAAGAATGTTTAGTTAACACTCAAAATTCTTTTTCCCCCATATTCACCCAACAACGGAAACAGTTTTCTTTAAATTCTTCAATTTCAACACCTAGAGCGAATAATGTATGAAGAATCTGACTACTGGTGAACAAGTCTCCTCATAATCTATGCCGTACCTCTGTGTGACACCTTTGGCAATTAAACGAGCCTTGTATTTTTGTAAGTTACCATCAGCATTTGTTATTTTGGTCGATCTACTAATCCCCCCCCACACTTTATGTGATAATAGTGAGTTATTGCACACAATAATAGAAAGAGCCTAACCTAAACGCGTTAAAATTTTGATTGGTTTTTACCAGTCACGTAGCTATAGCTTTTATATGGGGAGGGTTTTGGTTTTTTTCATCTGATAGGTTTAGAAGGGGAAAGCTTTATTGGAAGCGCCGCCTAAGGCAAAAAAAATCGAATGTCACGACCTAAAGCAATTTTTCAAGTTCAAGAAATAATGTTGACTTTTTTTTAAATTATTTGTTTGACTTGGCTACATCTAAAAGTATTTTTAAACATCGTTTTCCGTTTTGCCCCCTTCTGCTGAAATGGTTATAAATTTTTTAAAGGAGCCGTCCCTTCGCCGGCACCACCTCAGCCTCTTGGGCTTATTGTGGATTCTCCTAACATTCTGACTACAGCCTATTCAGCCAATCCGTTCCCTGTATTGGCTCATACAGGTTCTTTACTGGTTGGTTGTAGAAGTCTTCTGGAGTCATTTGGGGTCTGCCATTTAGTTTTTGCCTCCTGTGGTCCAGCGTCTCACAGTTGCATAATATGTGCGGAGCTGTTTCAGTGTCCTTTTTGCATCTCCTGCATGTCAGGTCTCCGTTATAAAGCCCTATTTTGTTAAGGTGCTCCTTTGTGGGAAAGTCTCCCGTAAAAAGCCCCGTTATGGTGCGTAGTTTGTTCCTGCTCATTGAGAGCAGTTCTTTTGCTACTTTTTCTGATGATTCTTTCATAAATTTCTACCCATGTGTTTGCCTAGGCGTATTCTTCCAGAGTTTTATGGATTGTTCTTTTACCCACCCTTTTAACCATGACCTAGTGGAGCATCTGGGGATGCCCACAGATGGTTCGGGTCCGTTCATCAGTGTTGACGATCCTGCTCTTGCAAGTTCGCCAGCCTTTTCATTGCCAGCGATTCCTTTGTGACCTGGGACCCACTCCAGTGTTACAAGTCGCCAGTCTTCTAAGTTCTTCGCCGCATTCCCATACCAGCCGAGATGTTACCTGTATATTAATTTGGGAGCACCTATTTTACAAAGTGATAGATGATTGCAAATTGAAGCTTTTATTAAAACAGAAAATCAATCTCACGAAAGTAAATTTAACCTCTTCAGCTAAATTATTCACAATTGTTGAAGAATCTATTTCTATTGCCACATCCCGATGAATACTCATATTGCGGCAGTATGCTAATAAAAAATTATTGTACCTTCATTGTATTTTCTATGGGGAGGGTTTGAACCCCCCAAACCCCCGCCCCTTATATACGTCCTTGGTTTTTACTGTATTTGGTTTAAATCACGAGAGAAGCGAGACGAGACAAGAGACGACCGCATTTTATCTCGTCCATCTCTTCTCGTGGCAACACTAGGAAAAATAGTAAATATTTTGAAGATGGATCTCAGTACTTTTGCAAAAGAAATCTGGAGTTGTATTTATAATTACTTGAACCTATGCCTCTGCCTATTATAATTCAGTCTTTTAATGAGTGGTTGTCGGTCAGGAGGAGTCATAATCTCCTTAGACCAATTTGAGCACATCCAAGTAATTGGCGACTACTGTACGAAAATTAAGCTTACTCAAATAATTTATCCTACCAATCGAACCACCTTTTTTTAAATACCATGTATACTAGTCATTAAAAAAACCTTCTGAAACATCAAAATCAAGATTCACCGTTTACCTGACATATCGAGCTGTAATTCTCCCTCCAAATATTGCCCAACGGTTATCCAGGCGTATTTTCCTTCGGAGACTTGCTTGAAGTGCTTGATATTATATCTTGCAGGAGCATCTCCGTTCTCATCGAAGTGAAACCGATCTCCGCTCAGACCTGCCGGAAAAGATAAAATATTTTATTATCTGCTGACCTATGCCGTTTAGTTTAATGGCGGGACATGTTCCAAGATGGCTTCGATAAAACTACAATTTAAATAATTCATATTTATAATTTGAAGCGCTGAAGGAATGAACAAGATATTTCACAATTATTTACTCGAAAGCAGCCCAAAAATTCCTTAGTCTAATGAAAATACATTTCCGCCTCTCATAGGACGTGTCGCGATCTATATGTGTGTACCGTCGTGCCTATCATTAAAGCTTAAAGGAGAATTAACTATTATATTTTGATAAGATAGACGGGTGACGAATAACCGGCCTGATATTGTAGTAATGAATAAAAAAGCTGACTCGGTTCTTCTGGTGGATGCTGCTGTACCCAATAATAACAATATTCTAGACAAATACAACGAGAAAATTGCAAAATACACCGATCTTGCAATTGAGGTAGGACAGATGAGGTAAGAAGAGAAAGTGGAGGTGGTGGTGGTCATCGTTCCATCTACGGGACTAATTCCCAAAACTCCACAAGACAGCCTCACCAAACTAGGTCTTCACAAAAACACATACATCGATCTGCAATTTTGAATACTTGTCACATTGTCCGTAAATTTCTAAATACGCGACTTATGAGCCTAACCCCATTTTCGTTACCACACGCTCGGGATAGGTGGACATTACCAGCAAGAGCTGAGCAAATGGACAGATAACGGTATAATTATAATTTATTCAGTAGTAATACTATGAGTCCTTCAAAATAATCAGGTGATAGAGAGATGTCAGAGTGTCAGTTTGACAGTTTAAATAATCCGACCGCGAAGCGGGTGGATTATTTTGCCAAACTGTCACAATAAGTTCATAAAAATACTAAAAATTTGGAAAATCTAACATCTAGCTATATTAGGAAAATCAGTTTCTATATCATTTTTTAGGAACTATAATACTACTGTGTCATCTGCAAAGCTGAATATTCAAGTGAAGCATACTATTAGTGTATAGAAGGAATAAAAGTTGCCCAAAAACGGTTCCCTGAGGTACACCACGTGATTTTATGTGGTGCACTCATTACACAATCGATTTGAACCATTTGATCTTTTTCTGATAAATTTCCATGAGTTTGTAGTATTGCCTCTTATTCCATAATCCTCCAATTTATTTAATAACAATTTATGAGAAACGGTGGTGTCAAATGCTTTTAAGCGTATCATAAACAAGAGAAGTTAACCTATATATTGCATCTTCATTCGACCTAGATTCTCTGAAGCCATACTGACGATTGGATAAAATTTAATATTTTTTTAGAAAGAACAAAGTCTAATTTTCATTTTATTTCATATTATTATTGAAATATTAAATACTAGTGATATCACAACATATTCGCTAAAATATCCCCTGAAATGTAGTTTCGAATTGAATTCAGTTTAAAGGTAAGTGAGATATTTCAACGGAATATCCAATATCACAATTCGATTAGTGTTTCAATACTCCCCTCGTAATTCAACGATTCAGTTGCCCTTTTTTCATGGAAAACTCAACCCTAATAACTATTTCCATACAATAAAATATAATAAACTTTCGCTAACCTGACCCGTTTTTTTACATGAGGCGTGAAGATGGATCAGATCAAGTTGAATTTAAAATATTCCCTCCTTTACTGATAAGTCCAATTTTTATCCGTCATATAGACATATAGACCGATGGGTTTTGAAAATTTCCGATTTCAGTCCATATGAAAAAGTCTACTTGAAAGCTGAATTAAGTATAGCTGTATCGATTTCATTTGCTGGTATAGGAAATATATGAGGAAGGTACTTTGAAAGTAGGTATTGTTGGTTATTGTATTTCTGAAAATTAAATGTACTTGTAATACACAATTTGTGACAATTCATCCAGCTGAATATTTTGAGAATGTACATTCTGTAAACCCGTGCTAGATGTTGTTCTTTTATAATAATGTTTTAAGTGAAACTTCTGTAAATTTTACCGTAATCATGGTTTTTACGTTTTAAATTGGTAAAATCACCAATTTAATTATGGCCTGTCTGGAAAATTCTGGGACACTCAGTATATATATATTATTTGGAAGGTCTTTAGGCAACTTATTATACAGCACCTCCAATATTAAGACGTCTTTGTCCAGTTTGCAGGAAAACTAAGAAAAATGACACATTTTGAGTGTTAAAAAAACGGTTCCTATAATCGATTTATGATTGATTCTAGCCAAAGAATCTAAGTAAAAATTCATCACTGAGCTCGTATGAATTATGGATTTCTTCAGTAATTGTTGCTCGTGTTAAAATATGTTATTTTTCATACCGCACTAAAATCTTTTATTATGTCGTACGCAATTTTTAGTTGGATGCATTTGGGGCAATAGCCACAACGATATGTAAGGTTGAGTTGATAACATGGTCAACTATGTCAACCGATGAGTGGGTAATGGAGGTTTTAGTAATATTTTAGAACATACTTTTTTTTGTAGTTTTTCTGCATTATTTATTAAAAACAACAGTTCGGAATGAAAATTCCATGCTGCTATAATTTTTCTATGTACAATTTTTAACTACCTTTTTCCATTAACGACATTCAACTTTAATTTAAAAAGTCGTGCATTCACAATGTGGATTGCTATTATTCTGGCATTCTTTTATTTATTATTTTCAGTTTCCACCATACTTTTTCAGGTAGGGTTTTGGAGAGCATTTAATCTTTTTTCGAGCTACTCTTGCCGCTTTCCTTTCGCATTACAACGCTGTTATTAAAATTCCTTAGGCATAGAACTGGCCCGGAATGATTTACATACAGCTTACATAAATGTCTTTATGAATTAGTAAAACGGTAAGATCAAAGCGTTGAAAGGTTTCGTACCATGAATATCTCTTCCAATCGAATTCTTGACATTTTTTCTGCAACCTATGAACCAATAGTTATTTTTTGTATTTAAAAAAGTTTCATAAACAGTATTTTTGGACATAAGGGAAAAGTGGTAGATTTTCATGTATTTTCTTGAATAAGTGCGAGTCTTCATTTTGAAAGTATTTGAAAAATATAACAGGGAATTTCACATGATTCGTTTTTTTTATTTATACCTCAAAAAGAATCGTTTGTAGAACAGGTTAGCTGCCGTAATGCTAAAAGGAAATTGGCCTTTGAGGCCAACTTTTTTTTCCTTCTAAAGGTTAATTAAGTTGTTTAGAACCATTCTGCGTTACTTATTTTCGAAAAAAAAAATGTTTTTTCTACTTTTATTTTGATTTTTTTTATGAGACCTGTCTTGATGTCACGCGGCCTCAACATATGAAATTAGACCCAATAGCCGCGTGCACTAAATGTGGTGTCTCACTTCGACATGACTGTTCCTGTTGAATCATGTTCGATGAGAGCATTCTTTGTTATGAACAACTTCAAAGAGAATCTGGACGAGCCCAAGCCCAAAAAAAGCCGCACGAACAAAAATAAAGTGCACAATATTGAACAATATTTTCGCCTTAGTTGTTTTTTCCAGGCGCATAATTGAACCAAATATTTTTTTTCAAGTATTTGTTACCAATTTTTATGTTTTCTTTATACACTCAGGTGCAAAAAAAACGGCCCCCTATTTTTTTCTCAAAGTCGGCTATATTTGTTTATTATTTTGGCTTTTGGTTCACACTATTTTACTACATTATACCAACAAAGGACTTCCTCCTGGTATAAAAAGACAAGAATATGTTACTTAAACTAAACTTAATAATCAATGACGTGAATAAAGGAAAAATACATCATGTATACTTAGTAAAATGTATGTTAACAACAGCAAACTTTAGAGGTACAGAAAACAAAATTTAACACATAAAATAGACTTTAGTATTTGGTATTTCCTCCTCTAGCCCTAATTATTGCTTGCATGCGGCGTGGCATCCCACTAATGAGCTCACGAACTGCATTCTGAGGAATATTCTCCCATTCTTCTTGAAGAGCTACACGAAGCTCATTTAATGTGGTTGGTGCTATAGTACGACTTCTAACACGTCTACCTAACACGTCTACCTAACACGTCTACCTAACATGTCCCACACATGTTCTATAGGATTTGCGTCCGGAGAACATGCTGGCCAGTTCATTTTTTCAATGCCAACTTCTGTCAAGTATTCACTGACGCATCTCGCTGAATGAGGTCTAGCGTTGTCCCGCATCAGGATCAGTTATCGCCAATAAATGGAGCGAATGGAACCACCTGATATGCCAAAACTTCCTCAATATACCGTTGTGCAGTCAGTGAGCCCCCATTGATAAACCCTAATTCCGTAGAGGCTTCACTTGATATGCCTGCCCATACCATTACGGAACCTCCGTTATGACTCAACCTAGGGCTAAAAGCACATTCTTGGAATCGTTCCCCATTTCGTCTCCATACTCATTTTCGTCCGTCTGGTGAATGTGGCGAGAACCTGGACTTATCGGTAAATAGTATATTACTCCATTGCATAAGATTCCAATTGCTATGTTCACGAGCAAAGTGCAATCTCGCTACCCGGTGACGTGGAAGTAACTTAGGCCCAGTTGCTGGCCTAAAAGCTTTTAACCCAACCTCATGTAATCTTCGGCGAACTGTCCATTTACTTACATTTTTACCACGAACCTCCAGAAGTCGATTTCTTGTCTGTACTGAAGTCAAATGACGATCCCTTAGAGAATTTAGTACAATAAATCTGTCATCTCAAGCGGTAGTTACCCGTATTCTACCACTACCAGGCCTTCTTGTGTTTCTTCCAGTATCCCCAAAACGTTGTAACACCCTTTGAATGGTAGAACGACTAACATTGAGTAATCGAGCCACATATCTTTGGCTTCGACCATGTTCCACAAGAGCTACTGCTTTAGCACAATCTTCAGCACTTAAAACCATAATTAAGACTTTAAAATTGTCAACGTTGATATTGACAATATTAACATTAACAAAAAATTGCCTAGCAACCGCCCAACAATTGAAAACACATAAGCTCCTTTCGAATTGCATGAAAGAAATATTTTTATGTAAAACGAGAAAATACACATGTATTCCAACTTTTTGTATTCAGAAGGAAGTCATTTGTTGATAAAGAATACAAAATACAATTTAAAAACCAAAATAATAACCAAATTTAGCCGATTTTGAAATAATAATAGGTGGCCCGTTTTTTCTGCACCTGAGTGTATTTTTAAGATGAATTTGCGTTTATGTTGTTTTTCATTTGATAAAAATAGTTTATTTTCGATATTTTTTATTTTATGAATCATTCCATGCCATGAGCAATCGCGTATGAGTCTCAGAATCAAAAGCCAAAATTAGTTTCTGACAGCCATGTTCTTTCAGACCCATATAGTTTTTATGGGACTGAGACGGGAAGCACAGCTCTCGTGGCTTTTGTGTAGAATTACCGCCAAGACTCCAACGGTGTATCACGCGGCTGCTATCGAAAGTATCCTGAGACACAATATTTGTGTCTCATGGCAGCCAATGTGTTAATGTGTATGTACTGTATATTGGGGTGACATTCACTGAGACCTAAAAGATCCATTGTGCCCGCTACCTTGTATTAATGTCCCGAAAAGAGCCTCAGATCGTCCATACCGTATGGAGGTATGTAAAACCATCAATTGTTAGGAATGTTATCGTGTATTATTTTGTTTGAAGTTATATTAGAATTAAATGTGAAGGAAGGTTGTGCGGTGTCTGAAAAACTCGTCAGAATAACTAATTCAAATTATTTATCAAATGAACCTTAAATTTGCAAGCTATCGAGAATTTGAAATATTTACATATGTAATAGACAAAGGTCATTACTGTAATTTTTATTTTTTTTTTATTTTTGCTTAACTTGCCTCGACAGCGCTGGTCATTGGCACAGAAAAAATAAATACAAATATTTACATAATTTTTACAAATATTTAAATTAGATTTTACAGTATAGATTGGTAGCTTTCAGGAACTGTAAGACTTTCTTGATTTCGGTAGGGCAGTGAAGCATTTCCTTGAGGTTGGGCCTAAGATCAAGTTGTTTGTATATAGCAGCAAATTGTTTGCAGTCCGTCAGTATGTGCTTAACGGTCACAATATCGTTACAGCTATGGCAAACGGGACGATTTCCTGAAGACATCAGATATCCGTGTGAGAGTTTGGTATGACTGATTCGGATTCTTCTGATTGTAGTAGCCTCTCTCCGGGTTAAGAAGTTCAGGGAGAGAGGAGAAGTGGATGGATGGATATCATGAAGTGCTGTCGTACTATTGCGCCACAGGTGTCGCCAAGAATCTTGTGTAGCGTTTTTGAAGTGGATCTTCAGGTCGGTTGCGAGTTGGACAAGGTGTGTTGAGTCGTTATTAGTGGTAGCATCTTTCGCGTGGCGGTCCGCAGTTTCGTTACCATCAATGCCGATGTGAGATGGAAGCCAGATGAGAGAGACTGTTATATTTTGAGCAACGAGAGTTTGATAGATGTCGTGTATATTCTGGACAATTGGGTGGTCAGTGAAGATTGACTTGATTGACTGAATGGAGGAAAGGGAGTCTGTGCATATTGCAATATTTTTGTGGGGTAGGTGGATGCTTTTGAAAGCTTGAAAAATGCTTTGTAGCTCACCTGTGTGAACGCTACACACTATAGGTAGGGTGAAGGAGGTTATGAGTTCATGCTTCGTGGAAACTGCACAACCAACACCGGAGTCAGTTTTGGAAGCGTCTGTGTAGAGTATTAAATCATAAGGTTTTTTTTGTAGTAATTCTAGGAATGCTTTCTTTATAAGTGCAGTGGGAGATTCATGCTTATTATAAATGGTAAGTGAGGTATCGATTGTAGGGATATTTTTGGTCCAAGGTGGAGAAGAAGGTAGAGGGAGCGGGGAGGTCAGAGAAAGGTCGGTATCTTTGAGTAAAGGAGTGAGTATTTGTGGGAAAAAATGTGGAACGCTTCA
The DNA here is from genome assembly GCA_910591685.1 of Galerucella tenella. NCBI lineage: Eukaryota > Metazoa > Arthropoda > Insecta > Coleoptera > Chrysomelidae > Galerucella > Galerucella tenella. The sequence continues at coordinate 25,861 of CAJUYH010000860.1, read as the reverse complement.
CGATTTTGCGTGTCATCCTTGCGCAGGGGCCATGCTAATCTTCTCTGTATCGTTCCAATTTTAGTATATGTACTGCCGAAGCAAGTACCATTACTGTAATTGAAATTTGAATATTGGTGAATAACCAGTTTTCATTTTGACTATCCTTTAACATATCCACAGATTCTGGAATTTCAATTATTCCCGACCCATTTTATGAAGTGTTTAATGGAAAGCGAAACAAGGGTATAATATCAAAACCGATATGCAACAAACCTCTACAAATAGACTGAACCAGTATCGAAATTTCATTTAAATTCATTAAATGTAAATGACAATGCCGAGAAGAGAATTGGCAATTAAATAGGAGAGTAATTTTGCTGGTGTACTTCTACGCTTTCATTTTGTAGTTTTTAAAACGTTGAAAATTGTGAATAATTGATATATCTTCTTATTTGTTATCAAATGTTGTTGGTGTCCTTATAGTAAAAGCATTATAACTTTCACGAAAATAAATTTTTAGCCAGCGAAAAAGTTATTTCTTTGAGCCAATATTTTGTTTACCTCAAATACTGTGAAATTGTGCCTTGTTGATTTTCCAAAAACAAATAAGATTGGGGGAGTTTTATATAGGAAGATTGGTGAGTCAACCAAAGCGGTGGCGTTGTTGATTTATTTTCAGTGTTTTCACCGTGAAAACGAAATTTTCCATAATCTGTATTTTCCGCAGTCTTCCTGCTTAATAGAAAATCTGCGATACTCAAATTCTGGCATCGACCGAATGTAAATATTGTGATAAAATTGATTTTGTAACAGTTCATAAAGTTCGGAAACTCTTCAACCGAGCTAAAGAAAAAGACTTATAATATCGTACGGCTTTTACAGAGTACAATAAGGCGATTAGGAAAGCCAAGAAAGAGTCCTGGAGAAACTTCTGTCAGAGTATATCAGATTTACCTGTCTGTTCTAGAATTCACAAGGCTCTCTCCAGAGATCCGGTACAGGCCATTGGAGCAATAAAATGCCTGAACGGCACCTATACGAACTCTGCAAGGAAGTCCCTGGAGCTACTGTTTTAGACTCACTTTCCCGGTAGTCGGTTTCTGGAGGACCAATTACCCATCCCACTTCCAACGGGATCGACGCCGCTTCCTTCTCCAAGTGAATGTGGAGAGGAGTTAGTTGCAGGAGGGCTTCCATAGCCGCTTTTGGTGTGGATGATATTGCTCCGGTAATGGCTAGGCATGCTGTTCGCTGCAAACCTTGCAGCTTTGCTCTAGCTGTCTTTTGCAGACCTTGGTTTTACCATACCCCAACATTTTCCACATACCCTTCTGATATTCCAGAGGAATAATCTGGCTTTGTTAATAACTCTTTCCAATTGTGCGTTCCAGGTGGGTTGTTTATCTTAGATTACTCCTAGATATTTCACTTCCATCGCAAAAGGAATGCTCACGTCGCCCAAAATTGGCTGGCGAAGTCGCTGTAATTTTTTCCTCCTCTTGAAGGGGATAATTACGGCTTTGAAGGGGTTCACAGACATCTGTTCCCTTTCGCACTGGCTTGAAAGTTCCTTCCGGTAAGAGACGCAGATTGATAATTACATATATTGGTAGCGATAAAGGATTTTTTAGATGGTGGTAGAGCTAGTTTAAAACCTCAACTCAACTTCAAATGACGATGTTTTTAACTTTATTTGAATTCGAATCTAAGTCAACTGAAGATTACCATGAGGTCCATGAGGAAAAGAACGCAAATGTTTTTGAAGATTATTTTTCCTAAATTATCCAACAAATTTCTGAAAATCCCGTATTGTTATGGACTTCCAGACTAGTAGAAAAATTTTCCCCATCCAGCTGAAGAAAGAAGGAAATAACAAAAATACCTTTCGATGATGATGCCGTGGAAGCAGAGCTTCTAACAATGGTGATAGAAAAGAAGGAAAAATTTGAACAGCATATTGTTGATAAGAACATAATATAATTGAACTTCGTTTGCCTCCGCATCATTACGAATTAAATCGAATAGAATTAATTTGGGTTCAAGTAAAAGGATGTATTTGTATCTGTATCTGTAGAGTAGGGAGGGTGAGTGTGTAGGCTCACAGCACTTAGGCCACATGTGACCCATTGTACATCCTCCCTAGGAGTTGTCCTCCTAGGTCATTGTCCATCCTGTCCTTCTCAGGAAGGTGGAGAGATCATCTCCTTTATGAATGTATTGTAAGTATATAAAAAAAAGCTTATTTATGATTTCAATCATTGCACTTCTCAATTTCTCACAATTTTGTATGTTAATAGAGCAAAATAAAGAATATTTGCTTGTGAATTTTTTATATAATCATTATCTTTATCTATTGCTTCTTATATAACTTTGAGATCTCTAGGAATCATTTTGGCGATTTATTAGATACCTACCAACCATACTTTCATACTTTTATCTATTAAAAAAAATCCAAATCGAATATAGAGATTCATACCAATACATAATTAACTACACTATAAAAAAACTGTAGGGCTCATCTCTACTCGGCAAAACCCTTGAGCTGAGAGCACGATACTGGCCACTGGCTTATCATATTAATGAGTCCTTAACCATTGTGCCGAATTTTAAGGCTCTATTCTATTTGAGTCGATTAAATTTTGGTAATCCGACCTGTTTTGTCATTTTATTCCATATGAGAAAAAACGTTCACCCTATATTTATAATAATTTTGAATGAATAATGAGGCACTTTGCTCCTACGGAGAAGGCAATGAAATAACAACCTATGTTGTTGCTTCTATAGTTATCTGTTCCATAGTCACCTAAATTTTTGTGTGCAAAATATTGCTTTAATAAATTCAGTAAAATAGCCCTCATTTTCATTACTACACAATACAATCATGACAAGTGTTGAATTTGTTTTTGAATGATCGGAATTGTGATATTATACCGGCTGTTCCTAAATAAATTATGTTTGGATCACGTGGTCCAAAATAACAGGAAAGGCGGAGTCATTTTATAATAAATAAACATTAGTCTCGACTTTTTATATCTGTCCAATTTCATACATGTCATATGAACAATTTTCGAAAATTTATACTGTCAAGACGTCGTGGGGAATCCTGAATAGATAAATACAAAACTGACAAATGTTGTCAGTTATACCAGATGAGCTTGTGAATGAATGTATATACAGTGAGGAAACCACTTATGGAATAAAATTATTTACCTACGACCCCCCCTGTAAACAGTCAATAACACACAGTCGGTATCAATGTAATGACAGCTATTACGCACTGTAAAAAAAACGCACAGCTGTAAAGTAAATCGCACGGCTTCCCTAGCAAC